>VYZP01064574.1:2658-144127 GCA_013400635.1 Hypocryptadius cinnamomeus | reverse complement strand
GGGGGAAGGCAGAGAAACGCAGCATATCTCTTCATTCTCTCTATTGTGTGTGTGTCAAATGGAGAAATCAGAGACATTAATGGTGAGGAACCATGGAGGATTTTTTTGCATGTTCTGGGGTGCACCTATTAAGTAAAACTGTGTTTCATCAGAGAAAAAGGTTTTCCTGCTTTGGACAGCCAGTATAGGATACATGTTTTGACCTGATGAGCTTTTTTGACTTGTAAAGAGCAGTGCAGCAAGGAGATTAATACTTGAGCCAGCTGGCTGCAGCAGGGAAAGTCCCTTATTTGCAAACTTGCCAGAGTTGCTGCCTACCGTCTGCTGACAGCTTGCTCCCAGCACTCACTCACTGCTGTGATCACAAGGAATGGTAAAAGCACAGCAGCTCATGGGAAGGTGCTATGATCAAGCTTCTTTTAATTATTGATGTCCATCATAACATTCAGTCCATCACAACAAAACAGAATCCATGAAAATGGAGGTGAAAAATAGATTTAGAATCTCATTTGTGCTCCCTTAATCACACATGTCCTCCATTTGCTCACATTCAAATCAATCTGGGTTTAAATATCTCGAGTTATATGGTCCTATTATTATCCCAACGACCTCACCTCGTCCTGTGGTCATGTAGCTAGGAAGCATTTCCAAGTATTTAACCCAAATGTTAGTCAGCTGCTCTGTCTCATCATGTCTCATGATGTACTGGTGTAATTTCCTGCTGGTCTTTTGTGGCTGCTCAGACCATGGCACCTTTCCGTGCCCATCCTAGCAAACCACACCGCTGGGGGCAGAGGTGACACCAGGCACTGGCACAGGGACCACCAGCCACTCCTGCACGGGTTCCTCTGAGCTCCCAGGAATATTACCGGGACAATAATATATATATTCAAAAGCAATTTACTCTTTTAAATAATTGAAAATCAATTTACTTTTTGCTTTGAAATATGGTCTCCATGGGAGTGGAAAGTCAGTGTGTCCCAGCTGATCAAGTATTCGGAAAAGGCTACAAAGCCTTCTGTGCTTTCTCTAGTGGGCACTCACAGTAAGGGCACTCTTCAGGTGAGACCTGTTAGAGAAGTGTGAGCTATTGAAAATATTCAAAATATTTACATTCTTTAGTGGATAGAAGCACTACTTTATCCTAATCTCTTCTCTAATTACTTGAGTTTCCAGCTATGCCCCAGCATAATCTGTGTAACGTTCACAACAGAGACCCACAGCATTTTAATACAACATATTTCACATGGATATCACAATACTGGGGATTCTGAAAGACCATGTATATCTAATAGATTACATCAACTTTTCAATGTATATTTCTCCTTATTTAACCCCTCAGCTTTGCTCCTTAGTGCTAAAATTTGTTTCCTAAATGCCATATTCTCCAGAATAACAAGACTCACTGTATGTAGAAAACAATAATTTAAAGTTAAGCTTCTGGGTTTTTTACATCGAGCTCTGAGATCTAAAATGACGGATTTTAAAATCTATTTTTGGATGGGTTTAACTTTGTATGTTTCCAGACACCAGTTTCTGCTCTGAAACATCATGTGCAAGGTCATTTTCAGTGTTCTTCCACTTTTGTCTGGCAAATTCCCCTGTTGTCTATTTATGAAAGAAAAACATTTAAACCGGATATACTGAGTGTAAAACCAGAATTTGCATGGGAGGGACAAGGGCAGAGGAAAGCCTGAAACTAAAATTACTCCAAGTAGCTTATTCAAACTGTGTTTCCAAGGTGACAAAAACCCCTATATTGCAAGGTTGCTCATTTATATTGTACAGTTGCCAGAATTTTGATCTAATTTTTAGTGCTGAAGAACTAAAATTATCCCACTTCTTCCCAAAATAAAACCCAACCAAACACAACAAAACAGATTTTAACTGTGTAGTGGCTTGTGTCTTCATGACCAGCAACAAAAGAAAATCAGTCAAATTGTAAAGCTGCAAATTTTAGCACCCCTTTGGAAGATGTACCCCCAAATAGCACATTCTAATCGTGCATCCAGTTCATCAGGGTGTCACAGGCTAAATTATGCACTGAGACCCCATTACCAGTTGACCTTTCTGAGCTGGCACCTTGCACATGCATGTGACAGGCAGGACCCCACCTGGACAGCTACTGGTGCAGCAAAGCAGGCTGAGAAATGAAAACCCTGAGGAAACTTACCCTGAATGTGCTTCTTCAGATCTTCATACATGTATTTTGGAGAAAAAAAAGAACCATAAGCCTAAAAAAAGAACCCTAAGGTGTTTACCAGAGACTGCCTCCTGCACTGCTCTATGAACAATCCCAAAAGTGACAGATCAGTTCAGCAGCACTATTGAGGCAGTAAAGTGGATGCTTTGTTAACTACTGTACCGAGTCTCAGAGCTTTAACACCTCAGTATCATCAACACCTTGTCTCAGGATCAAAGCTCTCTTTTGCACAGCACGTGGTCCTTCTTTATGGACAGAGACTGGAATGTTCCCTTTTCTTCCCCAGTTCTGCCCCTTCCTCCTATCAACATGTTTCTCTCATAGAAAACACTCCAAAATTTGACTTCAGAGTCATCTTCCCCATCTACTTTGCCTGCTTCTGAAACACAATAAATTAATTAATGCTCTAAGCTAGCATATTATTCCTTTCTAAAGAATATAGGGGGTCAGTGAAGACCCTTAGATATTTACCTCCTTTACCTGAAAAACCCCAGAGATTGATGCCCCCTGGTTTTACCTCCTGTCTTTCCCTCTCTTACTCTGTCATAGCTGAGGTTTGGAACACTGGGACAAGTGCCACGACACAGCTCCATAGAAGATCCATTTCCTGAAGTGGACCTTCACCATCTCTAGACCTCACATCCATTGCAGTCCTCACACACCTGTTCCTTGGGCCTTCCGAGGGGCTTTGCCCGTAATGCTCCCAGGGCCATGTGCTTTGCCCCTCACAGGGGCAGAGTCCTCTGTAGGTAAGAAAATGGGTTTGACACTCTATTGTCTGTCAGTTACTTAAAACAGTCTTAGCAGTCAGCAACCTCTGAAAGCAGACAGGTTTACTGACCTTTCCAATGGAAACCTACTCCTTCAGGATTCAATGTGCACAAGGAGGCAACATGCAGGGCTGGTTCTGCTGACTGCCCCCACCTCCTCTGTCCACCAAGTGAAAACCAGCTTGTGACTCATAAAGGCATCCTGGTCTCTGGTGGCATTTCTGGTTCCACACACCATTTGAGAAGGACAACAGTTGTTAGGAAGGACTGCTTCCCAAGGAGGCATTTCCTTTGCTGCTGCTGACAGGCATGAGCTCCGTTACTTCTCATGCTCAGGCTGCTGTTGCCTTAGAGACCAGAACAAACTGAAGAAGAATCTGCACTTCCCAGGCATCAGGGTTTCCTACAGAACTGATTGATGTTTATCTCTCACCACTAAGAAGTCCTCACGCTGTGGCCACTGGAGATTACTGCAAGGCAAGACAGCCAGCACCAGTGAGCCTCCATTGTGCAGGGGGCAGGAACGCCAGGGGTGATGCTGGAGTGCTGCTCGTGCGCTGCAGGAAGCCAGATGGACACACAGGGAGCAGGATGCCAGCTGCTCCATGGGCCTGCCTGTCCTCCCAGGTGACATGTAGGATGTCACCCTGTTTTTCTAAGTTCTTCTAAGCCTTCTGATGTTTACATTCTGGTAACAAACTTTCTCACAAACTTTATGTAAATAATTAATTGTTTTACGTTCTTTTCTAGAAGAAGAAAAACTTCATAGACTGTTGGTTTGTCCAGTGTCATTAGAGAGGTGGCACCGTCATCCTCCAATCCACTGTCACTTTTAAAAATCCATAAATGTTAAAGTCAGAATTAAACTTGCCCTCTTTTTTACCTCAGAGATTCCAGTGTCTGCGTCGTTCTATTTTGTGTCCTAGAATGACAGTAGGACACCAGCTCCCCCTCTTTTGCTAATTTGGGGTACTTCCCAGAAGCCTGAAGTCAAACTACTTGTCATTCACTAGGCCAAGTCTTGCCAGAATTTAGTGTGCAATGTTTAGGAATCCCAGTATGAAATGTTCCTAAAACATCAAAGAAACAGTGAATTATCTATTTTAATATGTCTGATTCAGCAAACTCCGTGGAGCCAAGTGTCTACCTCACAGCACACTGCACGTGGTGTTTCTGTCTGAAAAGCACATACATCTCCCCTGCCTGTCCATAGGAGATTACAGGGAGGGAAGTTCCCCAGGCTTTTAGCACAGTCAGCAGGAGCAAGCCCTACCTTATTAATGCAGCTATGACACTGCAAATCTGTGCATCTCAGCCCCTGCTGCACTGGCTTGTGCCCTCCTTGGCAGGTTTGTATACAAAATGTATATTTTTAAAGTACATTCACAAGCATTAACCTGAAGCAGAATTTTTTTTGCCTGTCAGCAAAGAACATCTGGAAATGATCAATCTCTCTTTCCACCTTGCCCAAATGTCTTCAGGGAGAAATTAATCTTTTAAGACATCTATATTAAAATGAAAAAATGCATTTGTAAGCTTGCAAAATTCAGTTAAGCTTTCCTGAGAAGAAAGCATAGAAGTGTAAAGGAATCCATTATTTCTAGGAGTAAAAAAAGCACAAATCCCTTTCCTTACTCTGCTGCAAGGTGCAGAACAAGGCATCAGCCCCATCAAGAAAGAGAGGCTCACTGCTATTGTTCTAGCACTGTAAATTCACATGTGCAATTAGCTCATAGATAGCAGACTTTCCATTGCCTGTGGTGGGATTAATACATAGCTGAATTTCATCCACGTGTGTAGATTCTTGCAGGAATGAATGCAGCATCTCTAAGGAGAAATGTTACTATTCAGGGAACCCACAAGCAATGATCAGTGCAGCAATTTACCCTCCTCCACCACCCTTTGTAATATAAGAACCAGTGAATCAATTAATATGAAAGAGACAACCTAAGGTGAGGAAAGAGCTGACTTTAGAGGGGGTATTGGCGTGCTACCAAGAGCAGAAACAGTGAAGAGAGCTGTTCTCCCAGCAGGGTGTATTTTGGGGGCAGGAGGGGCTGGGGTGCTGAGCGAGCAGGGCCCTCACACGGGCAGGGTGTGCCTGCCCAAATATTTCGGTTTGGAGCAGGAGGCGGCTTTTGAAGTGACTCTCCCTATCAGCCTGGCAGACTCCACTTTGGTTTCCAGAGTGCACCAGCTGGATTCCTTTCAGATGAAACTCAACTCAGAGGATGCACTCTAGGAGTGCAGTGAATGCACTTGGACTGCTGCTGGGCGTTGCTCCTGTGGGAGCAAAGCCAAGCGAGCCCACAGCAGGGACGAGGTCACCTTACAGGCACTCTCCTCTTGGGTGAATGACTTCCTAAGGCAAATGGAGCCCCAGATTAAAGAGCATCCTTTAGCATGGTATCAGAAATAGAACCGCTCACATAGAGCTTCCCCAAAACCCTACAGCATTAACCAGGAGAGTCAGTAAACCTTATTCTTATAAAACAGAAGAGCTACTAATTTAGCAATCAAAAACCATATGTAATCTAATTAAAAAAACAAACAAATGCTCAAGATGGAACTGATCACCTGAAATTGATTACTTCCCAAGTGCCAGGGGAGCAAATTTCCCAGCTCTAGTATTTCTGGTTCTTAATGCTCAAGTGTGTATGCACAGTCTGGGATATAAACACAGTTCTGATAAAAAATCTGGGAGAGTTTCATGGGAATTAGTTCTGTTATTAAATGTGATCGATTTTAATAGCATTCTGCTGAAGTTAACCTGAAAAACTAAGGGATTTCTGCAGCATGAGAAGGAAAATAAAAAATCAGGGTCTACAATATATTCCCAATATAAACCAACTGATCAATTTAAGCCCCTTCACATTATTTATTAAACTCTGGATTTCAGAACAGTCCACGGAGACAGCTGCATCACCCCCAGCACTACTGTCCTGCTGCAGCCAAAGCAGGCATCAGGTGAAATTTCCTACCATATGGCATATCCAGCCCTGGAAGCATTTGCCCTATAAGCAAATCACATTAGGTATTTTCAGTGAACAAGACCATTATCTTTCAGCTCCATATGTTGTGAAAAATTAAATTAGGTCCTTTAATTAAAACCCTGAACACATACAGTGGTTTGAGTCCATCTCTAGGATCCCCATTGCTTCTCTTGTGTATAATGGTGTTTTCATTCCTTTTGAATAAACTTGAGAAAAAAAGTTGGTTTTAAAGGCAAATTCAACTTCTGAGTGAACTGCAGGGCCTTAGTGTTAAATGCTGTCCAGAGATAGCCCAGTTCAGCAGCAACACAATCCTCAGCAGAAGTCTGTTCCAAGGAAACTTGGCTGCAGTGCACTCTAGCAGGTTCTGTGACCAGACAAATTGGCCTCAGAAATTGTCTTTTGCTACAATTCTGTCATTTGGTCTAGAATTAGTTAATTTTTAAAAAATTGCATGAAATATTTTTATATTCCCTTGGCTATGTCACAACCAAAGAACCAAGGCAAATCCTGGGGTAAATCACATTTTATAACCCTGAATATGTCATCCTGAGCCACGTACACTTGTGCTTACACAGGAGTCCTTGCTCTGTATGAACACAAAACTACAGACCATGGAGTTGCCAGAGAGGGTTATATGCTTCCCCAAAGTGAAGAAAGTTAAACTCTCTTGTTTAACTGCATGGTTTTGCTGGTTTGTACTATTCACTAAAGCACCAAGCTGCCAGCCCAGGCAGAAGGACTGCTGGGGCCCTTCTGAGCAGTCACTGTCACTGCATCACTGCCTCCCCTCCCAGAGCTGCTTTAAAGCCACAAGGTTTGACAGGAATGGTGTGGGCCTGGCTGGCCTGGGGCAGCCAATGGGCTGGGTCACCTTGGGAAGGCACATTCCAGCCTTATTTTTGTAACCTTCCATGAAAGAAGGTTAGAAGTCCATGCTATTATAAGAAAAACTCAATTTTTTCAAAGCCAATTCCTCCTCACTTTCTTATTTTACAGAAAGAAGAGTTTTTCTTGAGTATTCTTAAATTTAAACCAACTATACCTTTTTCAAGCACCAGATCAAAAATCCCTTTTTGGGCTTTTCTAAGTTAGAAACTTTGAAACTCAGTAGTTTGTCTGAAATAGACACTTAGCATGACATTTAACCATTCATTATTGTCACACTGATTTTCACTGCTTTGTTGAGACAAACATATTTGACTAAAATATTGTGCCAAATAATTTTTTTCATCATGACCCATCAATATAAGATTTTTTTTAAAGAGAAACGATTATGGTAATCTCCCCACACAGCCTTCAAATATCATGTGAAATTTACAGTGCAAAAGCTGTTTAAAATGCCTTTGTCTAGAGCAAGATATCAAGAAAGTAAACAAAATAGATGTGTACTGTTTCAAGAGACACTTAACCAAGCATTAGAAAGAAAATTAGAAGGGATTGGGTTCTGTAGAGTGGAGCTGAGCTGCAGATGATTCAACAGGCTCTGTGCCAACAGTAACAAAAGCGCTCTCTGCTGGAGCAGCACAGCTGGAAAACCTGCAAACAGCCTTTATACAGATACTTAAAAGAGAGTAGGTTTTCAAGGGGGAAGCAGTTTTTCATTACTATTGCCAAAGATCATGGTGACACAGCTGCCAGAGATACAGGTTGTCTACAAGGATCCAAGAGCCATGCATAAAGGTTCCTGTGAGAACAAGCCACTAATGGTAAGCAAACCTTAGATCTTGTACAAACCCCAGTATTCCTAACTATTAAAACAGTATGTCTTGAACTAGTCCTTGCCATCACCAACCTTCTAATTGCATTAAATAATACAACTCTGAAACATTTCAGACAACATATAAACTCTTAGACTCACAAAATACAATTTTATCAGTCCTAAGGAAGGGATCACCACAGAAAGTGATACATTTCTGCATCAGAAGCCTAACAGAGAAACATTTTTGTGTGTGTAAAAAAAAACCCCTTCTTTAGGTCTTCATTAAGTAGTAGTTATCCTTTCTGCAACAGAAGTAAAATTAGTCTTTCACATTTACCAAGTTCTGCTTCCAAGACTTCCCAGTGACTTTTGCTGTGAGCCTGGTGCTGGCAGGGTTGTTTGTTTGGTGGTTTGGTTTGAGGAAAGTGTGTTAATCCTCCCCTGAGAAGTGCTGTGGTTTAGGTTTAAGTCCCCATTACACCTTCCTGGGGTTACCCTGTATTAATCCTGTTATTTGTTTTTGTATCAGTCCAGCTGCAGCAAGAGACATAGGGTGGGAGAAGTTATGGGAAGGGATGGAAAATCAGGGTTTGCTCCAGAGAACAAGTTTACTTTGTTAGAAGACAAGAAAATACAGAGTTCTTGTGCTGCTGCTCACAGCTACAGCAAAGCAAATATACCCTTGTCTTCTGAAGCTACCAAGACTAAAGCATTCTAAAGATGAAGACCACTTCATCTTCTAAATGAAGAGCCCTGATAAAATTATTTGATAAGGACTAAAAAGCTTATCTTCATTCATTGAATTCATTGCATTCTTACATCAATGAGCTCCAGAGGCACAGGCTTCCCTGAAAATTCCTGCTTTTTTCAGAAGTGCCCTGAAGAAAACAGTTCAAAGGAACCAGCAGCACAAACCCATTCCAGTCTCTGCTGTGACTCTGCCTTCCAGCCCCACTCTTTGCACATTTCTAACAGTGACACAAATTCTGTGGACTCCTCTGAAGATGATGTTCCTTTTGGTCTGATACTCTCAGCATAAAGAACCAGCTCACTGCAATCTTTATCCCTCCATTATTCCTGCTATTTATTGGTTCCTAATTATATGACTTTTAAACTTTTAAAAGCAGCCCACTGCTACCAACATATTTGTCCCAGAACAGAACTATTCCCTGAGATTCCCATGTCTCACAGGAAGCCTCCTGTGCAATGAAAACACAGAATTTCTTTTCAGCAGTTTTCTGTATTCTGCCAACATTTTGTTGTACAGAAATCCTGCTTCTGCTTCAGTCTTGACATTCTGAGACAGCCACAGCCTGCCCAGCTAATCACTGCCTCTTGCTACATCATTTGTTGAACTTCACCTCGGTCAGTGCAGCCAGAAAATGCCTTTGGCAGTAATGGAATCAGATTTCTTAGCAAGGTGACTCTGTTTGCTCAAGGGTTTTCTAATCACATCTTAGGCTAGTGTTTTTCAGAATTCTTTTCCTCTGTAACATTTGCCCTCCTGTGAATTACACAGGGGTTGGCATCTCCTCCTGAGCATGCCTGGACAGCCATTCCCACTCAGCTGCTGCAAGAGCAACTGGCCTGTCAGCAGTGCCCCTCTGTAGGGCACTGGTACCACCATGCCTGTGCCCAGGCCTGAGGGTCCTGGGATTTGTCCAGCTATTGGGAAAACAACTTTTCAGATTTTTCCAGTCTAACAAGGAATTGTGGCTGTCCTTAAACAACATTTCTCAAAATGAAAATGCTGCACAGCTGTAGCCATTGCCAGGGTCCTTTTCAACTGGTACAACCATTTATCCTACAAGAACACCGAGTTCAGCTGCAATCATCTTCCATGTTTTTAAGACAGTCCTGCACTGTTCTCACATCCAATCCACACCCAAAGCAAAAGCACAAGCATCTGTGACCAGTGGCCAAAGGGGCTTGGATAAAATGAACAAGCTAACACATAAACAGGAACAAGAACCTTTCAAGCCTGAAAAGACTGAAAGCATTTCATCTTTTTGTCCTGATTCTCGAAGATTAGCAAGCTGGCAAAGGAGCTTCCTGTCACCAGACTGAGCCAGCACTAGACAGCTTCTCCTGCTTTCCCATGATAAAAACACCTCTTCCTGTGCTGACTCCAGGTTCACAATAAATTGCTCTTTAATGAAACACACTACATTTCTCTGGACTTACTTTCATACTGGCTGCACTAAGTTTATCACAAACTATTTGTAAACAAATCAACACTTCAAGAGCAGTGGTGTGCATCGAGAACAGGAACAGCACAGTAACAGAGGGATGCTTTGCCACAACCTCCCTGTCAGCTCTTCTGGGAAGGAGCACTGCCTGCCATTACCCTCAACATTACCTGCACTTTTATACTGACATGAATTCTTCTTTCCCAGATCATCCTGCATCTCCAGGAAAGCCAAGTACTGCAGCTGCCATTGTGCCAGCATCTGAAGCAACGCAATGTGCTCACTGCAAATTAATTGCATTCCAGACACTATTTTTCTGATTTTGACAAATTTTTAAGAGAATTTCCTCAAATCAAACCTGTATGCAATTTTACTGCCTTTTTTTCCCCAATACACACAATGATGGTAATCAAATTTGATTCACCACAGAAACAGCAGAATGATGAGTTAATAGAGCACTAATTTTCAGAGGCAATCTTCCCCATTTGTTAGCAAGGGTGTACGTTCACTGTCCCTTGAAACACAATCCAGGATAAACCCTTCTACAGTCAGAGACTTTCTGAACATCTGAGCTATCAGTTTAAGTTTAGTTGGTGTTTACTCACATTTCACAGTGCCTGATGTGTCGACAAATTTTCATTATTAGCTGCCCAAACCTGAAGAAAACCTGTAAGTCTGTTTCTTGAAGTCTTTTGAGTTGCTTCAGAAGCTGCAGCATTGTACCATTTCTCTTATCATCTCCTTCTGAAGATGTACTGAAGCATCTCCACCAAAAAAAACCTTACAGCTACAGAACCAATCTATCAAAATAATTCAGCTTCACGCAGGCTCTCACAGCCTTGTTTCAGATGTCTTCAGAAAAAGGCAAAGAGTTTTTGTGCCATTTCTCCTGAACAGGGAAGCTGCCATGGTCTCTGCTTACCATGAAGATTCCCTTGACCTGCAAAAAATACAGTTAATTGTTCTTCTCCCAGGCTAGATATGCTGGTTTTCTCTTTGGAAAGTGAGTATCAGATGATGTTAACTTCAAGAAAACTGGATACTATGTATATCATATGGTCTGAAAACAAAAGGAGCAATTGGCATGGTAATTTCCTGAGCTGCCCTGTGGAATAGCAAAAAATAAATGGACAAAAGCCTCCTTGGTCACAGCAGTCATGGGAATGCATCCTATTGCCAGAGCTGGTGACATTAGCCTTCAGCTGTAACAAATACTCTTCAAGGAGCACTGCACTAGCAAACACAACTACTCTAAGACTTAAAAATGCAGATGGAGTATTTTGAGAAACCCTACAGAGAGCTGGCACTCCATAAGCTTTGCCATGACAGTATCCCTCATGCTGGAGCTTGCTAGGACAGTGGCTGCTATCTGGGTTTGCACTAGGAAAGGTGGGCACAGGGAGCCCTCAGCTGTGTCAAGTATCACAGATTTGGCCCCACAGCCTGTAAAATTGGCAAGGAGCAGTTGCAGAGTCTGTAGGCAGACGAGGATCCAGAGAAAGAATTATCCAGAGAAAGAATACACTGCCAAGGCTAGAATTGCATAACTTCTTAACTATTTCATATATTCACTGAAAATGAATACACTTTTCTATATATTGAGGTTAAAAAAATCCCTTAAAATCACTTAAAAAAATATTAACATCATATTAGCACATATGTATACAGAGTCTGTTCTACCAAAGTAAAGCTAGTCCAAGACAGAAGGAAAATAGAAAACACAAATTTTTTACATTAACAATTTAATTACATGAACCTCTATTAACAGGCACTAATCTCACTGCAGGTTTTCTAAGGCACAGAATCTTTATCTGAAAATAAACAGCAACCTTTTCTCCAATCCAGTACAAGCTGGTACCTGCTGGCACCTTGTCATATACAGACCCAAAAACCCATCAGCAGCATATCACAAATGCAACATATACTGGCTAGCACTTTAAGAAGACTACCAACTGTTTGTACTGAAATAAATACAATTTGGCAGCAAAGACTCTATCACAGCTTTGTCATAATTTTTGTCCACATAAATATCTTGATTCTATTCTCTGTTTCAGGAAGAACACATTACATGCTTCAATTCTCCCTCCATCAGTTGGTCTCATGTTTCACTGATGAAGATCCCATAACATCAAAATAATTATAAAATATTAAACTCAATTTTAGGTCCATTTTTTTCAGTTTGTAGTTGTGTATTTATTTAAACAAAAAAGCCCTGAGGAATCTGTTAAGTCACACATCAGTGAATGGCATATAATACAGAATTTGATGCTTCTATTCACCAAGCATGCAATGCAATATTTATACCACAGATGTTTTCAAATGTAGTTTTATTCCAGTGACTATTTGCAGTCTATACATATATTTAAAAACAACATTATGTGAACATATCACAGACCAGTACCTAAAAAATCTTTAGTATATACTCCTTTATAAAAGGTTTTGACACAATGGAAAAGTCAGTCCAGAAAAACGCACGTTACCAGGTTTCTTGATAAACAAAATACTGTGAAGCCCTGTAACCTGCACGAGCACAAGTATCCATGGCAATGGATCTTTCATCTAAATCCTTGTTTCAAATAAACAGGTTTAAATTTTGTTCAGTAAACAAGTTCTACCACAACACTGTCCATTTAATTTTGTGCTTTCCAAAAGGCAAGCACACTACAGAAATAAAATTCCCTACCCAGGAGAGAAATGCAGTAAACATGTATTTGTTTCCCATTCCAGCAGAGGAATCCATGTTCCTTGAAATTCTCATTATGTCTAAATCCAAAATGCCCTGCTTATACCTTCTTCTTCTTCTTCTTTGCCTGTTCTCCAGACTCTACTTTACGTTTCTTAGCAGAAGCTGGTTCATTGTCTTTTTCACCATCTTTAAATAAAAGAAAGAGTTAATCCAAGTCAGCAAAGCCAGTTTTTTGTCTTAAACACCATCCTATCTCAGAACAACTGACTTAGCCACATCTGAGATGGCTGGAAAAAAGAGCATTAACTGACAACATCCTCATTTTTGGAATGCAGATGATATGTGGACAAAACAGGAATGGTTACTTCTTATCACCGCCACAAACCACTGCAGGTAACTGAAAAGAGGCTGTATGCTGCTGTACAGCACCTGTTCTAAAAAAATTATTATTTGAGTGGCTAATAGAAGAAGCTAGAAAATGACATTTTTGAAGCAGGAAATAATGTCAAGATCAATTAACGTTTTATGTTCTTCCTCTGGATGAAGGCTGACTAAGAGAAATGCATGGATGGGGAAACATATAGAACACATGGAGAAAGACATAAAAACTGCTGCTGGGTAACAATACCCAGAACCAAAAAACAGGCAAGACAGCAAAAAAATCCTTTTGGAAAAGCTTTGTTGACAACTTTACCAATGAATGAAAACATTACAGTGTGTTCTGAAAGCCCAGAATTATTTATTCTGGTTCTCTTCTCTTGGTTATTGCTGGCCATTCTCTTTCTCCAGCAATTAAAAAAAAAAAATCCTCCCACCTACCAAATATTTCTTTACTTCCTAAATTACCATTACAGCTTGTACCATCACAGAAAGTGAAGAGGATAGTAAATATTTTCTTCAGTAATCTGTCCCATGGACACCCTATTTGATTCCTCTTTTGGAGCCCAAGTTTTGCAAATGCTATAAAAATGATCTGACCTACATCTACAACTAAAGTCAACACAGCAGCACCTGAAGCTCTCACACCACATTCTGTTTTAGTAGCACCATGACTGAACCTGTTGGTTTCACAGAACTACAGTGCCACAGACTCTAATGCTTCCCTGCTAATGACAGAGGAGGAGAGGAGCAGAGGGACGGCTCGAGGCTCCGTGTTGAATCCAGGAAAGCCAAACCAGCGGCACGGCAGCCCACCCACCCCTGCAGCCAGAGCGCTGTGCCCCTGGGCACCAGTGGATGCAGGAGAAGCCAGCAGCGCTCCCTCCGGGCCCAGGGCACGCAGGGCAGCCGCCCGCCCGCCCGCCCAGCCGGGCTCCGGCAGCGCGCACAGCCTCCCGTGCGAGGCACGGCCGCCTCACGCCAGGGCCTCACCCGACTCCAGGGGCTCCTGCTCCTCGTCCGGCAGGAACTTGGCTTTGCCGGCCTGGCGGGGCGCGTCGTCGCCATTGTCCTCGTAGATGTTGGACCACTTGATGGCCATGTCGAGGGCGGGGGCCGGCGGCGGCGGCTTCTCGGGCGGGCTGTAGGTCTCCGGCGGGGGCACGGCGTTGCTCCTCCACACCTTGAACTCCCTGGGGGGCTGCGGGAGAGAGCAGAGCGCCTGTCACGGCGGCCCGGGGGGCCCCTGGCGGCCCCGGCGCCGCCTCGGTTCACCCCGCGCCCCACGCACCTCCTCGGGCGCCCGCAGGACGCGGNCTCGCACCGCCCGCGGAAACCGCGCCCGCGCCGAGGGTTCCGGCCCCGCGGTGCCGCCGGCCTGGGCCCCGCGCGGGGCTGGCGGAGCCGAGCCGGCGGCAGGCGGGGAGTGCTTCCCTTCGAGTGACCAGACACAGAAAATCAGACATGAAAACGAGCCAACCTTCATTTCTCCCTTTTCACACCTGCAGGCCTAAGCGGAGGGAAAACACATTTTCCTTAATGTCTGATCACCGGCTAACCTAGGGCAGAGACAGTGCTGATCATCACTGCTCCAGGAGGTATCTTTAGCAAAACAGATGTTTCAAATTTGTTGGACCAGGTTTGTACTAGACCTCCTTGTCATTGACTCATACATACATTACTGCATCAGCTAAAATACTGGTGCTGTTCAAAGGGGATGAAGTTGAGCCAGGGCAGGTTGAGGTTGGGTATCAGGAAAAGCTTTTTCACCCAGAGGGTGGCTGGGCTCTGGACCAGCTCCCCTGGGCAGTGGTCACAGCACCAGCCTGACAGAGTTCAAGGAGGGTTTGGACAACACTCTCAGGCACAGGGTGTGACTCTTGGGGATGTCCTGTGCAGGGCTGGGCAGTGGACTCGGGGGTCTTCATTAGCACCTTCAAACTCAGCATACTTTATGATTCTATGTTCAGATTACTTATACTACCAGAAGCAGGATAAGATCTGAGGAAGGGGTTTTAGTTATACTATGATCACTTCCTTTACTGTAAAGATACTAAACCACATCCAGTTGATCTCTCATAATCAATACCATCTCATTATTTTGAAGTAAGCCCTATACACAACGTACAATGAAAACAGCCAGTGAAGTGAGACACCACAGTGCCTGCAGCATTTNGGCGGGGGCACGGCGTTGCTCCTCCACACCTTGAACTCCCTGGGGGGCTGCGGGAGAGAGCAGAGCGCCTGTCACGGCGGCCCGGGGGGCCCCTGGCGGCCCCGGCGCCGCCTCGGTTCACCCCGCGCCCCACGCCCCTCCTCGGGCGCCCGCAGGACGCGGCTCTCCCAGTCGATCTCCTTGTTGAGAGGGTTGTAGAGGAAGGCGGGCGGCTGCGACACCCGACGGAAGAGCTCGTCGGGCGGCGGCAGCCGCGGCCGCCCCGGGGTGCCCGCCGAGGCCGCGCCGGCTCCCGCCGGGCGCTCGTCNCCTGGGCAGTGGTCACAGCACCAGCCTGACAGAGTTCAAGGAGGGTTTGGACAACACTCTCAGGCACAGGGTGTGACTCTTGGGGATGTCCTGTGCAGGGCTGGGCAGTGGACTCGGGGGTCTTCATTAGCACCTTCAAACTCAGCATACTTTATGATTCTATGTTCAGATTACTTATACTACCAGAAGCAGGATAAGATCTGAGGAAGGGGTTTTAGTTATACTATGATCACTTCCTTTACTGTAAAGATACTAAACCACATCCAGTTGATCTCTCATAATCAATACCATCTCATTATTTTGAAGTAAGCCCTATACACAACGTACAATGAAAACAGCCAGTGAAGTGAGACACCACAGTGCCTGCAGCATTTGCAAGTCTTTTTTTAAGTCATGCTTCTCAGCACTCAAAGTTTTTGTTTCTCCCCTGCTATTAATAAAAATCTTAATTTAAGAATGAAATCAAGATGTGGGTGGCTGGAAGCAACTCTTCTCACATCCGTAGGAAGTTGAGCAATAGAGTAATTTGAAAAAAAGCAAGAATCAGGTTAGTAATAGTAGTCATGAACTGCAGAAACTACTTAAGCAGCAGAGCTGTTGATTTCACATGCATGTTTTCCTTACAGACTGCTCTTGAGTGCAGTCCTACCGGCACAGGCGTTTCACATTAAGTCAGTCTTTCCACCAGAGACAAACTTCTCTAAAAAGACAAGGAGAACAAAAGCCTCCTGCACACACAAAACCAAAACCACACATCAAGGTAATGGCATGAACTGCTCTTGCAACCCGTACATCTCAAAAATGAGGCAAACCGAAAACCAGGCAATTATACAAAAGAATTTATTCCAAAAGTTGTGATAAAAATATGTTTTAAAAATGCACATTATAGATGTTTGGAAAGACAATACATTCACTCAAGGTCTCAGGTTCGTAGGCTCCACTGGGAGAGGTCCCTGCAGGCTGCACGGGGCAGGATGGGGAGCAGCAAGGCAGCCTCCACCCTGAGCTGGTGCATTTTCTCTGTTAAGGCCAACCCCGCTCACTCTCCTCTCTTTACAAGAACCCAGGAAGGGACTCAAGCCTAAGCACAGCTCTTGAAGTGGTTACAGTGGGCATTTAGACAAATCACTTTCTAGACGTCCCAAGCACTGCAACTACAATTCAAGTTAATGGAAGAGAGAGAGTTCATCCTGTCATTAATTTCATGTTAAAGAACAAAGTTTGGCTTCCATATTTAGGCACTTAATTTCCAGAGTGCCATTTAATCGAAGCAGTTCCACTGAAAAGCATTTTCACTGTCCAGACAGTATATGACTGTAGACAAGAAAAACAAGGATTTTTATAAACACATCTTTTTCACATGTAAGATGTTCATATACTTGGGATGGAGTGTAGTTGAACATTGCATTTTATTTTAATCTACTTCCAAAGCCAGAATAATAGTGAAAAACAATTTATAGAGACTATACTGAGGTCCTGCAGGTGGCCTGTCTCCACAAAAGGAGAACAGTTTAGTAATATTACCCCAGTGTGCATTGGAATGGCATTCCATGGCTATACACAGTATGAGAGCCAATATAATTTAGGACCTTTAATACAAACCTACCCTTTGATATACTGAAAACATCCCATCACTTTAAAGTGTAGTACTGCAGAACACAGCTGTACATGTCAAATTAAGAATCCACCAGGTAATTTTGAAATTATTACAGGCACCTGCACAAAAGGTAGGCTACAATTCGAGTATGAGAGGAATACAGTATGTTACATAGTGGCAAGAAATGAGAACCTTCCCATGTTGAAACAGTTTAAAATGCATTTGACTCTAAACAATTTGAAATGTAAACCTGTCTGTCTGCTTGGAAGAGGAGGCATTTGAACTGCCATATTACCAAGAGTCCTTCAGGTATGATACTTTTGTGTCACACAGCTTCTCCTCCACTTCCCTAGTGGGACAAAGCATGGAAGCTTTGTTCCTTCATAGCATCCTACAATAATGTTTTCTTGCAGCCCTCACAATGCCATTAGAGCAGTTTACATTCCTTTTCCAGTACTAAAGAGAATTTATATTTAAAGTGCATCTCAAATCAGGAATCTTTAACTAATATACAAGAAGAATACGCTGAGGCCTGCAGAAGTGTATTTGCAATTCTGATGCCTTTTCATGTACCAGTAGGACAAAGTCCACACAAGGAAGAAACTCCTTGCTAATAAGCATGGATTTGGCCAGATTTGTGAGGTTTTTTTGCAAATGGAGCAGCACACACATACATGGAGAGCAGAATTTATCCTAGTGAGAAACACTTAACTTGGTAAATGAGTTTAAGCTTTTTGGTAAGTAAGCTTAGGGTTTTAGTTCAGATTTTTTACCATACTCAGTACTTTTCCTAACCATCTTTCCCAGTTCACCCATCACAGAAACATTAAGAAAGGGTGATTTGTTAGTTTCTGCAGAAAGAAAAATCCCATTTGTTCTATAATTCCAGCTAAAGTATCTGCAACTAAATGTGAAATCTTATATACATTGGTTTAAAAACCAAACATTTGTTGGCATAACACCACAATATTTTGAAAAAAGCTCCCTAAAGAACAAAACAAACAAAAAACGTCAAGCAGCTCCAGCATCACACATTTACAAAATTAAACCAGAAATTGCATAGATTATTTCCTCCAATTTTCCTAACAGTTTGAAAACATTTTTTAGCCTTTATGAGACATCCCACAAAGTTTCAGTACCATTTGGATGAACAGATGAAAGTCACTGCGCTCACTGGGGTTGAACAGAACGTGATCTTAAAGGCAAAAAGCAATTGTCACTTGAACTAGTACATGGCTCTTGCTGGTCAGACTGGAGCTCTGGGGGCAGTGGGGGTGCACCAGGGTCTCCAGGCCCTGGCAGGGTGGCTGAGAAAACACTGCACTGTGAATTTCCCATCTCTGCAATTGGTAAATTCATTGAATGAAGAGAGACAGCAGACACAAATGCAGCGGTGCTATAATCTTCTTCTGGGTGATGTATCTGGGTAGATTCTTTGTCTTTTGTTTTATCCAGAAAATTTGATTCATCAGAAAATGATCTAGAAAGATTATTTGTTCCTCCATACAGTGAGGTCATACAGGTGCTGCAGCTTAAACCTAAGACAAAAAACCAGATACTGGATTTAATTACAATATGGGGACATCTTAAACTGTGCTCTGATTTAATATCAGTAAGACTGTCAAAAAACAATTGTCCATATTTTTAACAGACTAACCCTTCATCTTACCTGTGACATCCAGAATTCCTGACAAATTAAAAAACAAACATGCAGGTTATCTAGGCTGATGTGAATGCTTTCTCTGTACTCAGTACCAGACAGTACTTGACAAAGATGCACTGTAACTTAAAGTTCATTTTAGAAAGTCACTTTAGCTCTTCAGCCCAACTTTTTTTAGATTCTTCTCACTGTGTTCTTCAAACTTTTAAGAGCTGCACCTGCTGGTTCTGCTCCAAAGTGGACAGCATTTGAAGGCTATTTTACCTGAAGCCAGAGCAAACCTCAGGCCCTTCATCTCTACGGTTAAAACATTCTTCCTTCTTTATCTGCCTTTTGATGGGCGTGGAAGGGGAAGTAACACTTTGGTGTAGAAAGCCTATACTTTCTTTCTCTGCCTTAAAATATGAGTACACACAGTCCCTTCAAGGTCTGAGTGTCAGCAAAACCTCTAAGCCTGTATGAAAAAACACACACACGTATTTACAGTGTCTACTTTAAAACTGTGGCATCGAAGGCATACAGGGGAACTCTCCTCAAGCTGCATTTACTAACATATCTTCTGCTGAGGCACAAAGTTTAACTAAACCAGAGCATCCTGCCACTGCAGCAAATAGCCTGGAGAGAAATGCAAGATGGAAGATAACCATCCATTTTTGAAAAGCAAAACTGAAATGTGAAGACAGATTTATCAATCATAACAATACAACAGGGGTTTTTTGCTACTTGTTATTTATGATGGATGCGTTCAGACAGTTAAAGGCAAAGCCAGGATACATGCACTAGGATCTAAAACACAAACTGGTAATATTTCCAAACATGTTGTTCCAAATACCAGAGGAAGACTTTAGTTTTAGATTTTAATTTTGCAGACCCTCCAAATAAGACCTATGTCTTACATAACATTATTAAAAATTTGTTACCTTTAAGAGCTTCGAGCTTTTCATTTTTGACTTTCAACACTACATCAGTTATCTTTTGTAACAGGAAGTTTTGTGTTCTTTCTCGTCTGATAGATTCAATCAAAGTATCTAGTCCCTTTGGATTTTCTGCTAAGTAGTCCAATAACTTCCCAGTTTTTTTCCTACTGGAAGATCGAGCAGAAATTTCTTCTGTGTCCTCCCTAGTGAGTATTTTCTTAGAACGTAGGTAATCAAAGTGTCTCTCAGCTATGATCTTATCACACAGGTAAGGACGCATCCTTTCTAAAGCCTGAAAAACAAAACAAACTAGTATTAGCCAGCATTTCCAATTATTTAGAAGCCTGTAGTTGGAACCTATATGATTTTTGATACAGGTTAGCAAAAGAATTTTTAAGGCTGCTGCTGTGTTACTTAGCTGAGATTTTTCTCAATGTAAAAAAATTTTTTAAAAACTGTTATGTAATTATCGCTTTCATTAACTCTTTGACTGAACTCAGGAGTTCCAATGCTTGTTAAGAAATATGGTGACTATTTATAGAAAATGTGATTACATAAGGTTAGCACATTTCAAAACAGTCAAGTAAAAATGAAATTATACCAAACAGCACCTATTCACTTTGTCTACAAATACACCCATTTTCACTGATCATCTGATTACCACATTTCCATACCACAACTCCAAAATACTGCAGTTATTGATGTTTTCTGTACACTGAGCAAAAGTAGTCTCACAGCAACAGCATGAATATACTCACAGTTCAAAAGGTTTGTAAATATACCTATTTATTTACAAAATTTACACCTATTTATTTACACTATTGACAAGCTCAACAAATTAGTGACATCCAAAATACATGCACTTTCATCCATAAATGTATGTACTCTCAACAACATTAGTGGCTGCTTCCTGTCTTTTGCAACCCTACTCCATTGTATGAATGATTTTACATGGCTCACCCTCATCTTTCTCAGCTCTTAACTGCATGACTACAAACTATGTACTTCCTCAAGACAAGCTTGCCCAGACCAAGATGTCCTTGCCAGTTTTAGCTTCCTGAGGTGTACTGTCCCCTGCCACAAGCAGTGCTTCTGCTAGCACAGCACCCTGGCTTGCAGAGATCCCATCAAAGTTACCTGGACAGCTCTGAGAGAGCCGAGTCAGTTGTGAAGCCACAACATTTAAAATCTGAGTGCAGAAGCTCTACAGCCAGATCTATGCGACTGCATTTTCATGATAAAATGAATGTTATTTGTTTCTACCTAAGAGTTCCATCCTTTCTGCTCCAAGTACTATGGGAGGACCTGTAAGACCAAGGGCTGAAGTGACAATGATGCACTTCTGTGAGATGCAGCCCTGGCTTCAGCCACTGACCCAGACTGACATACTTGTCATGTTACACCTATAGTGTCTGACTCAAGTAGCTTTTATCCTTTTTTGGTGGAACTACCCAATGCCACCTATTGCAGTATTAGCCTGTGGAAACAAGTACTAGCTTGAAAAACATGTCTCACAGAACTATGACAAAGCATTTAAAGGAAATCACTTAAGCATAAAGCTAGAAAGAAACAAAAAACAAACTGCAAGGAGGCTTCACTGTACTTTAAAAGAACGTAAAAAAACCCCTAATTAATCAAACATAAGACACTGTAAATTACCAACAGAACCATGGACAGGCAATAAATAAGTGATAAACTGTGATTTTACTTTTTTTTTAAATTAAGCAATCACTTGTTGAGGTTGGTTAGTACATTGCTTCCCAGTCTCACGTTGAGATAAATGAAGCCAGAATGAATCAGGATGAAGTCTTCCCTCAGGTTCCAGACATCAGTGAATAAGTACAGGGGAAAACCCCAAAAAGTATAGAACAATAAGCCTCAATAAAAAATATCTAAGTATACTTAACGAAGACATCCACGCTTTCTAAGACGGAGTTTTACTGGCACCAGGAGCAGCACACACATTTTCAGGCAAGCTGTGGGTACCGCGTTACTCCTGCGGTCTGCCGCCTGCTGCGCTTCACCGCGGCGCGGGCAGCGGGAGCTCCGAGCGGCAGCTCTGCCCTCGCAGCGCCGGGCGGCTCCAGCGCCACAGGGCACGGCCGGGGCCGAGCGCCGGGCCCCGGCACACGCGTCCGCGAGNCCGCGGGAGCGCGCCCGGGGCAGTGCCGGTCCCTCAGGCCTCGGGAGCGCGCCCGGGGCAGTGCCGGTCCCTCAGGCCGCGGGAGCGCTGCGCCGCCGGCACTCGGGCTGGAGGCTCGGGCTGGGGTGCCCCTGCCCCTCTCCGGGCCTCCCGGGACGTGTGGCAACCCCTCCGCTAAAGGGTCTTGAGCGTGCGGAGCGGTGTGGGGCCCGCGGCTCGTGCGGGTGCTGGCACCGGTGACAGCCGCTTGCGGTGCGGGCGGTGCGGGGTGCCCGCAGGTCTCGGGCCGGGCGGTGTTCAGAGCCCCTCCGCTGCACAGGGTCGTGCTCCAACGCACCTCCAGGCGCGGCGCCGCCTCCGCAGGGAAAGCGAGCTCTGGAACTTCAGCAATCGGTGCTCTTGCAGCTGACACGGGTGGAACTCGGGCTATTTGTGCACTCCTGAAATTTTCCTTTCAGCAGATAAACATGAACATAAGTAGAAGAGATCAACACTGAGATTTGCTGTCAGTAAGGAAAACCTGCCAGTTTTATGGTAGTTTACAGTTTGCAAAATCTTTGATTGACATGCTTTGTTAATGCAATAGTACTTGAACTATTAATTGTGACAAAATCTATTTTACAGTGCTAGCAGCCCCAACTTTAAACTAAACACGAAGATCCTGCCCAGAACACTTGGAAAATAGAGGACGAGGCACGTGGTGCCAGGGCTGATTCCTGCAGAGCTGGCTGTTGAAATCAGGGCCGATCCCCAGAGCGGTTGCCAGCCAGCTCCGTTCCCTGCCTGTGAGCTGTGAAGGGCCCCTCTGGCCAGTGAAAACTCTCTCAGGCCCACCCTCACCACACAGCCCTGATTGCTGCTCATTTGGGGGCACATCTGCTCACAGCCCATGGCCTCCTGTTATTCCCACCCCAAGAAGCCTTTCTTTGCTGTAGTGCATTTGAGTTTCTCAAAGCTGTGTATCTCTGCAAAGTAACCTATTTATCTCTCATTTTCCTGCTCAGAGAGCTGCAGGGCTGACCATTTTTTTCCCCAAGTTCAAGTGTCTACATTGATCCTCCCTAATCTGTGCTATGCACCCAAAATACATGGAGAGCTTTCAGCTTCTCTGGTGCTTCCAAGAGACTGTGGCACTTCTGAAACAGAGCCAGGCATCTTCCCAGCCCCTGACTCCCACCCTTGTTTATTATATCACATGCCTTTCAGCTCTTCCTCTTCAAGGTGAATTATATTGTGGCCTTTTCTGGTCCATACAACACTGCTGATAAAAACATCTAGCATGCATCTGGATTTAGAGTATTTGTTAATAACCTTGCTCAGCAAGAGGTGCAGTTCAAAGCCATGTGATGTCTGGAGGGCTAGGCTGCTGATTCCTGAGCCGTGTAGGAGACAAACTGGAATGATTTAACTTCAGCAGTCAGGAAGAGAGCATGTGGTCAGTGAATACAAGAACAGAATATATTTTAGCAGACATAATGCCAAAACACCCTACCAGGATTTAATGGTCCAGGCAGCAGGAAGAAGGCTACTCTCTGCATGAAACTCATTTCAGGAGAGTAACAGCCCCTCGATATTGAGAAGTGAGCCCCAATGTAGAGTGAGCCAGGGATCATTTCCTTCAAGGCAGCTGGAAAGATTTTGGACATTGCATTGTTGTACGAGTGTGTACATATGTAATGTCCATCTAGTATAAATTTCTAGACTAAATTTCCAAAATAAATTTTGAAAACTGTTTACAACCCAGAGGTTTTTACAAAACTCCCTGTGAAGGTGAAGAAAATGTTGTAACACTGTCACAGTTCCTAAGAGGGCAGTCAGCTTTTCAGAGCTGTGACTGGCTCCAGGCTTTCTTCCCCTTCTGCCCTCACTGATCAAGCCCTCTCCAGGCAGCATGTCCTTACTGCTGAGCAGGGGCCTCTCCCTGGCAGTTCCATGTGCTCCCATCCCATTCTCCTCCTGATCCTTGCACAAGGGTCTGGTCTGGACTCTCAGGACAAGCCCCTTCTGGAGCTGGCAGGAGAGCCCAGCCCGTGTGAGAGCTGTGGGACTCTACAGCTCAATTCCTCAGGGAGGAGGAGGAGGAAGCTGCCAGACAGAGAAGGGAAGGAGTTTGGTTTAGTTACAGATCGAGGGCCCTTCCCAAACTCAACAGATACCTGCAGCAACCAATGGCATGTTTCAGCTACTAAACCACAGCAATAAACCTACAGGTCATGAATTTTTGGGGAGAGGTTGTTGAGAGCATCAGAATGTCTGGGCTTTATGATACAGGAGACAGTGACTGATTTTTTTAAGCTGCATGTACTTAGAGAGGGGACTGAATGTGTACACTCAAATGTAGAAGCCTCTACTTGATGAAGTAATATCCTACAGCTAAGTTTTGCAAAGAACACTCCTTGTTAAATTACTACGATTTTGCTTTTTTCAGGTTTGATATTCTATGAGAAACTTCTTAATGTGGCAAGTGGGTGTGGCTTGTCTGTATTTTCTGATTTTTAATCATTGCCATTAAGAAACAAATTCAAGTAAATTGGTACCAACTCTCTCCTGTAGACATGGGTACACATGTAAATGAAGTAGTTTAAAATATTAATTGCATCACACTAAATGTATTCACACTAGGCACAGCACTCATTTAAATATATTAGTTAAAAATAATACTTTTAACCAATGTTGTAAAATCAGCATATAGGCTGTATTTAGATCCTTTTTCCCTACTTCTCTGGTAAGGAGAATAATAGATTATGGTTTGTTTAAAGTCCTATTATACTAGCAAAATACAGTTTGAAAGTGATGTAATTATTTTGCTACAGTTTATTAAGGAATTCCTACTCTTCAATCAAATTATCTAGGGTTTCTTAAAAAGCTGAAAGAACAATACTGAGGCCTTGAAGCACTGACTCCCGGGCTGCCAGGAGATGGCACTGATGGCCCACGAGCCCTTGGAGCCCGAGTGACTGCAGGGTCTCCCCAGCTCCTGGATCCCAGTGTTGTCACCTACTGGCACTGGAGCCCAAGGGTGCAAGCACAGAGCAGCCCCAGGAGAGTCTGCAGCACTCAACAGGAAGTATTTAGATATAACACATGCAATTATCTGTCAGGTTACCTCAAAGCAATGCCTGGAGTGCAGTCACCTCCTGAGATTGTGGGGGAGAAAAGACACAGGAGCTATGTGAATAATTTAACCATAATGGGAATGCCACCAAACCTTTGTAATTTCACCTTTTGTAAGTTACAGTAAATGCAGGCACTACAGAGAAACATACTGTACTATGCTAACATCTGTTTTGTTACCTTGGACAGCAATAAAATCAACCATGACCACTCACAGGCAGTATCTCCTCTCTACACATTACTCTTAAATATAGTCTAAAATTCTAATTTGTTTTTAAAGACTCAAGATTTTCCCCTAACAGAATTAAGGGTTTTAATGCTAGTGTCTATAATTGGCTTTACTTCTAGGTATGTAATAAGCTTGGAAATAAAAAGACAGCATGAAACAGTATTAAATTAAATACATATAATTTCAGTTCCAAAACAAGAAGCACAAACTAAACAGCGTATGGTACAACTGACACTTTATTCCTTCATGATGGAGATATATAGTATTGAAACTGCAAGAGTCACAAAAAAAAAAATAAATCAAAGTGCAAACCTCTATTAGAACTGATTATGGAATGTACTGATGTTTTTGGCACAAAAAGTGGGGAATTATATACTGCAACAAGATTAAATTTAATGAATGTAATGCTTCTGTGCTCAGTAGTCACATTTGTGCACTGCAGAACAATACAATGTAAAACAGTGACTAACACAATTCACACACAACTCCATACAATTTACATCACACGTCCAGTTAAAACTGCTCTGAAAATACATGAGGTCCACTGACACTTTGTTCACAATCACTTAACAAATACCATTGTTTAAGCAGGCTTATCTTTTCAGCTTCCTTATTGATAAAAGCAAAAATAGACAATCTTAAATAGTAAATTATTTTCCTCAAATGATTCCATGTGGATGTTGATGTTTTCTATTAATTTGGCTCTGACTTCATTGATAAAACATATATGAAGCTGAACAAAATCAAAAGCTCTTTTTTTCTGTATTTTCCAATTTGCTGTGAACAAACAGCATTCTGTATACTGGCTTTTTGTTTTCAAAACTGGACATAGTGGTGCCTATGAGCTCTATTCCTACCACATGGAAATCACCAAAAAAATCAAGAGCATAGCTTTACACAGTGGCATCTATTTGAAACTGAATATTAGCATGGTAAACACAAAAATACATAAATGGAAGAATTCAAGTTTATCTCGTAAGGTACAGTATGCATTCGCATTTTCATTACAGAGAGAGACACTGTGTTCACATTCTGCTGAAGAAAGAAACCCACATATCACAATCTCCCTAAACTCTTAGCAAAGATAACATCCATGAAATATCTTTAATGCACATTCTGGCTCTTTCATTTCAACTGAGCTGAACTGATTGCTGAAAGGACAAATCCTTTGATGAGTAATTCAAGCCCCATTGCTGAGTTATTAGCACAAGAACTTCTGTACAGGTCTGCTCTGTCATACAGCCTGACAGTTGTTATCAAGAGTTTTATGTGGGCAACTATCAGTGTTCAGTGTCTCATCTCCTTTTTTGGTTTGGGATTTTATTTTATTATTTATATTAATCAAGGATGATGATTTACATCAGGCATCTGAGAAATGTTCTGGTGACAAAATGTACAGGACATGCATTAGATGCACATGTGTCACTGCAGAAATGTCCTCACAACTGAATTCTTTGTTTGGGCAACAGAAAAATAAACAGCAAACAGCAAGAACAAGAAGCATTTGGCATGATTTTAGTTCTTAGTACCATACTGCAAATACATAAACTGAAGTGTTCATAATGTTTTTCTTTCTAATGCCAGAATAAAGATTAACAGGAGAAGCTGTGAGGTGAGGGCAAGCCCACTAACCAGCTTAGGTAACTTTTGGCATCAGACTAAGATGTAATCTAGAGCATCTATGTTAAGAGGCTGTGATTCCTACTGAGGCCAAGAGAGAGAAAGCAGGTGTGGTTTTAGAGCACCTCAATTTTGTGCCTGAAGTTGGACAGTTTGAATACAACAACTGAAGGAATTCAGATTCCTCAGCTGCTCCCTTGCTTTCTGTATACCAAAATGCAGCCCTGAAACCAAAGAAACCTAAATGGCAAGAGATGAAAAACCAACCTCGCTGTCTACACAGCTGTTTCTCAGCTCTGAAATCCCAACTCCTCCTCTCCCTCCCCTAGGGAACCAGGGGAATTCACTGTCACACATTCTACGGCTTTCAAGGACACAGGGTGACAGCAGTGTCACCAGAAATGGTTCTTTTTTTTCTGGAGAAATCTTAAAAAGAGGAGTCACCCTTGTTACTCTCTGGATCTATACCTTCTGCTGACTGTCATCCTTCTAGCTCAAAAGAAGTTGCTCAGAGCCCCAGTTTTTCCTCTCTCCTGGCACCTACTCGAGGAGGGAGTGAGTTTAGGATAGTCCATCATGGCTTGGGATACTGTGGAGTGAACAGTGAAGAAAAAGACTCCAATAAGAACTGAGGCAAGAAGGTAAAATCACTTGGGATTAAATGAGAAAAGTGCTCATCATGCCTTGATGAGCAAACTAGAAATGAGAGCTTGAGGAAGGAGACAGGTGAGAGGTGAGAGAGGGTGGAAGAAGAAAAAAACCAAAACCAACACTACAGAAATATTTAACAATAAATAAAATGGAAATCCTACAGCCTAACTCTCCCAGTGTAGCCCCAGGAGGCACATGGACAAGTCAGGATGGGGGTGCTGTTTCAGCTTTGACAGCTCCCTCGGCTGCACAGGTTTTTAACAGAGTACAGCTTGCCTTTAGGAGCTCACATCTCAATACTGCAGGGCCACTGTTTGGCACAAAATCTCTGTTTAATGTCAGGTTATTTTGAAATGTGTGATACTTTATCAAATATTTAAAAAGCACCAAGGGAAGGCAGAAAAACATTCCCCACTGCAACATTTACATCCTGAGAGCCTGATCACCTGGCTCAGGTTTAATTGATGGTGCATGGGAATGGAAGAGACAAAGGGGGAACTTCAGGATCACCCTTTGGGACAGGAGAGTCATAAATAGAAAAAAAACCCCACCTGCTGTTTGGCTGGCTGAAGAAGTTCCTTTGGGCCATATTCTTTATTCTTTTCACATACAATATATTTGCTTGTCACTGCTCTCTTCCCCACGATTCCTCGTGTCATCACACAAACAGAGCACCCACGGAGCAGCAGGTGTAGTCTGGTAGCTGCCAGGAGGTTTTCCTCTCATTACCACTGAGATGCAGTGTGAGATGTGCCAGAGAGAGCCTACAAGCATGAGTACTTGTGTTTCCTCCCTTATGGCTGCACAAAACAGCACACAGATTTCCAAAGGATATCCTGGGGGCCATTTGGTTAATTCTGTTTGCTTTCCTGCAGACCACATTGCCCAAGCCCCCTCACTCACTTCCTACTGTGCCTCAGCAACACGCCACAAGTGGTTCAGGAAAGGTGGAGGAGATGTCTAGGAAGCTGATAACATGTTCAGACTATTTGTCAGTCTCTGAAGAGTTCCCACTACTGCCTCTGTTTGGGAATTGCTCCCATCCTTAGTTTACAAATGATTTAACAAGAAGCATGTGGATACAATGGTGTGTGCTTCACTTTGCAGTGGCAAAAAAAAAAAAAAAGCCATGACTCAGTGGGTAAACATGGTGAGGAATTTGCTACAAAAATTGTATTTGCCTTAACTGAATACCACAGTGAATATTCATGCCACTAAAAAAAATTAAGATGCTTATTGTTCCAAGGAAAACTGTCCCAAGGGCAGATAAAGAAAAAATTACAATCTTCCAGGAAAAAATAGCTTCCCTTATTCATGGCATAATCCAGGAATAGCTGTCCTTCAACTCCCTCTATCACCCATTTCTTTTGAATTTTGCTAGTAAGTGGCCTCCAAATTAAGATAAAACAGAAAGGAGAAACAAATTTTAAGATGTAAACACAAATATTTAACTCCCCCGTACTTTAGATTTCTTTTGCATCTCTGCATTTAATTTTTGTGGTCCAGAGGCTTCCTAGGAGCTGGCCTTTTTAAAAATTCCTCTCCCATTCTCACCACATTGAAAGTCATGGTCTTAGCAGGAAACTGGGACCTGAAGTGCAGGAGACAACTTGTGTGGCTGCACTACTCTCTTCCTCTGTCATTCAAGTTTCCCAGGCAGTCCTTGCCCTTGAACGCTCCCATCAGAGGAAGCTTTTCCAAAGCTGGTACCTGGTGTCTGAAATGGATTCCAGCCACAACTCTGTGGCTGTCACAGCAGCACTGTGATGTGGCCAGGACAGTGAGCACAGTCCACTGCCCACTGTCCCAGCCAGTGTATGGAAAGCTTCCCTACCACACAAGGTACTTGGTTCATGAACCCACTGAGTTTTCTTCAGTCCCCCTAATACTTTGCACCGCTGAAAGTAGAAGACTGAGGAAGGAAAAAAACCATGTAGAGCAAGGAAGCAAGAGAAAACAAGACAGAAGGAAACAGTGTAAAGACAACAGAGGTGCTTGAAATATTGTGAATTAGCAGAGTTTCATGAAATTTTCACGCAGATATGTTAAATCACTAAAGCTAAGGGTTAGCCATTATAATTGTCTTCTGCTAGCCCATGGGACTAACTTACTTCAGAGTTATGTGCTCCCAACAAACCCTACATCAACCTTAAATACAATCTGCAAGGACATAATAAAAATTCACAATGCAAAAAATCTGTAAACAAGGGTTAGTAGCACAGTGGTACAGTAGATTGTCAATAAAAACAATAAAAGTGTGGATACAGATTCGTCTACCTTGTGTGTAACATTATTGCCAGTTACAAGGGAGGGACTCTGTAAACTCATAATTCTGAAGCTTTGTTAATAAGCACAGAGCAACAGGTGAGTGCCCCATCTACTTTCGCCAGTTCTGTGTTGGCTATTGGGATCAGCATGTGGTCCTTCAGCTTTTCAAATACCTGTTCAGGAAAGAAAATGTAAGGGAAAAATCATTACACTTTACACCTCTGTTTTCCCTTTTCTCTAAGTATTTACAGAAGGAACAGACATGGATTTGCCAGCAGGTGCCAAGCCATCCCATCACTGTTAATCAACAGGAACATCCACAGTGCACGTGGCCTGCTGGCTGTGGCACTCACACACATCCCACTGCAGCAAGGGAGCTGCCAGGGCCTCGCTGGCACCCCGGGGTGGCTCTCACCTTGGCACTCTCGGGGTACTCCTCGGGGGCTCGGTGCAGCAGGACGTGCCCTTTGCTGGGAATGTTTAAGTAGATGCAGTTTGCTGCGGCATCGTCAGGCACTGTCAGCTTGTCGTAGCGGTGGTCGCTCATCTGTTGCATGGTCTGCCAGGACACAAAGCGCAGCTATTTAGATCAAACACAGTAGCAGTCCCAAAGTAACGGGAGAACAAAATCTTCAGAAATAGCTAATTGGGAGTGCCAAGGCAGTCAAGGACCATTTTGCTATGCAGCAAGTACAGATATTTCCTTTTATCTCTGCCTTTACAGGAGAATCTACTAAACCTAACTGAAAGGAGCAGTAGAAAACCTTTGTGCAATGGTTCTTGCAAGCAGCAGGATTAAGCAGGGCACTTGGTAAGCATCCTCTGTGGGGTCTTTTCCTCAAGGATTGTACACTGTGTATGCAAAACTGCTCCTGACACTGACTGAGACTATAGGTGCTCAGCACCTATTAAAAAAAAAAAGCAACCATCGTTCAGTATTTATGTAATGAGTATGAATCAAACCAAACAGGACAGGAATGGTTCCCAGCTTGGATATCAGCCCAATCTTAATTCTTTTCAAAGACCTCCGTTCTGCCTTGCAGGCAGTTACTCTTTCACTAAGCACCTGTGCTGGGGAGCGAGCAGGCACGTCTGCGCTAATCCTCGTTCCCAAGGGCACAGCACAATGCCTGCCTTGCAACAGGAGAGCTGCTGGCTGCAGAGGTTTGGGTATAAATATAAGGCTCACACACAAATGTAGACCCTGTCTGGCTGGAATTTCAGAGAGAGACTCTCAGGACACGACAGGCATGCAATCCCATGCTTTGGATCAGATCCATTTTAGTAAGGATGGGAAAAGCCTGAAGACAAGATGCCTGACTCCCAGTTGTAGCATTCCAGCTTTACATCAGCTTCAGCCTCACAGAGACCAAGAATAACACAGAACTGAACAAGGCTCAAAAGTCCAAAACTTTGGTCCTACTGAAAGCCTAAGCAAATTGCAAGTGTTTCCATTTCTCCTTCAGCCCACCTGTGTTCCCACATACACTGCACATACATGCAAAGATGCAAACAGAAAGAAAAGGCTTTTCTATTGCTTAAAATATTCACACTAGTATTATCTTTATAAAAACCTGGACTTTTGTTAACAAGATTTTTTAACTAAATTCCCTTCTCAGGTAGAACCCAGAGATTTACATCCCACAGCAGAAAGCAGACTTCAATTTTAGGCACAGTTAAGTTTGTCATTAAGTTGCTTCCACGGTCATTCATCTGTACTGCTTCTCATTCATTAAAGAAATACTATATGTAGCTGATTTCTAACAGGGTCTACACAACATACTGGGAAGCAACAAAGATCTCATTCTTGCCCACACCTATGGTAAGTAATTCCTTTATAGGTCTACATTTTTCATGTTCTGGCCTGAGTCATCCACATCCCGTGGAGAACACGAAACTCACAACAAAGAATGCCATGCATTCCTGAGGAAGTGTTATCAGATTGTCATTTCTTGTTCCTTCCCAAGTTATGAAACTCTCCCAAGTTCCCAAGGACACATCTACCTCCATAAAAGGTTAATGTGTTTTTCTGGGCAAAAATCCTTGCACCTTTACTTCACCAGATGTAATTTTGTATTTTCGTATGCTTAGCACAGTTGATTTGCTTTTTTATAATTTTGTTTCTGTTATGTTGCCAAGATGAGTTTTATTCTGCTTTCCTTGATGTTGCAGACATCCTGCACCTAGTGTGGCTCTTCTACCTGGTAACCAGAGTCAGCAGACATGTCCTCTACCTGCAGCTTCCCTGTTCGTTCCTATACAATGTTTTTAAGTCTTGGCTAAGCAAACATGTATTAAATCTGCTCTAAAATACATGTATCAGTAGAAGAAAAGCCACTATGTCTGGATTTCACTAAGCTCCCAAGCAGTTCTTTCTCCACTCCTTGTCGGAAACAGAATTCTGATATTGTAGGTTTTCTGTAGGAAGATCAGAAATATAATGTGAATCACTGTGAAACGCTTCCATATGAAATTATGAAAGAATTCTTAAGCAGAATGGTAAAGACAAGTCTCCCATTCATTTGCTTCTGCAAAATGCTGAAGTGGGAAGTACATCAGCAAGCAGAAAAAAGGAGAAGTGCCTCAAGGGCCAGCTTTGGGGAGCCCGGGAGATGGTGCTGAGGGCACGTTAAAAGGATTGTTTTCAATATTAAAAAGCACACAAACGGTGGCTGAATTAGTTCAGAAACAAATCAGAAAACCTGAGTGAGAAGGTGAGACAAAGCAGCACAGGAAGTTTCAGGACACAGCTGTGATAGTGGGACTGGGATCTCAGCTAGCTGGAACAACACCACAAGAAAGCTTTTATTACTAACTGGAGGTTTGACAACACAAGATTGCTCTCTTCCTCAGCTCTTAAGATAAAAAGGAAATCATATTTGCAAGCTTTCATCGCTGTTATAACTATGCCTGACTGTTGCAGTAAAATTTCAAAAACCACTTACTTGAGAGAGTGCCCAGGCAATAACACCCCAAACCTGCCCCACGGGAGGCTCTGGATGCAGCAGAAATGCACCAATACGACACAATCAGGGCACTTTACAGACCCATGTGGTTTTCAGTATTTCTATTATGTGAAGTCATTAAGTACATGTGCCTGGCCAGATTGACTCCAGGGCAGAGAAAAGGAGATAAAAGCAAGGTCCTTTGATTGTATTTTCTATCAGATACATCCCAAAATATGATGCATTTATAGAGGGCTGGCTTTCTGTCCACAAACGTTGTACAGCCAGCTATGTTAAGAGCCAGGCATTTCCCGCGTGCCTAGTTTTTCTGGGAATTTTCTTCAGCCTAAAGAGGGTAATTTTCACTGCACATTCTCTCAGCCCTTAGTCATGCTTTCCTTATGTTGAAGTCATCCACATAGCCTAAAATGCCTTCTCTATAGTTTTTTTACAGTGTGTCCTCAGACAACTGAGGTAATGGATAAGCTAAATAATCCTAGCTATGAAGCAGCATTATACATTAAGGAAAAGAGCATATGTGTTTCAGGTCTATTATCTCTGACAGAACTAAGATGACTCCATGCACTTTTAAGAGAGGCCAAGCCTAGCTACAAATGTTCCCCCCTCCATGAGGAAGGCCCCAGTCTGAGCCCCGCTGCCTACTCACTCTGGGACCTACTCACATCCAGATTGCTACAGGACAGAGAGCGACCAAACCCACCTGCAATCAGCATTTTTATCTCCAACTCCCCACAAGCAAAACCAAACATACACTGAATGTTCCTCTTGCTAACAGGGCATTGAGCACCACACTTAAAAATGCCTGTGTGATGCTGACAGAGAAGCCCAGATTTCCAGGGTTTGATGTTTGTATTGATTAGCCACTGCTTTCCTGACTGCCAACATTTAAAAGAAAAATTAAATCTAAGCTCAAGTGGAGTGTATGCAACCCTACACCCATGGGATCGTTCCCTCACCAGCTTTCAGCTATCCTTTCTTAAATCCTTCAAGTCAAAGTATTCTTAAAAGAAAAGTAATCACATCAAACTATTTAAGATATGTTTTCTATCCCACCTCTTTTCTTTCTTTCCAAGCACATTGAACTTCAGCCCATTTGACTCTGATGCTTAAGCAACATTTGGCCTGGGATCCAAGAGAATGAAAGGTGTGAGAAAAGATTAAGCTATGTCAAGGTTTCACCTACAATGACAAAAATGAAATATTTTTGTGGTGCAGGGCAACTAAAACTGCTGAGAAGGGTAACAGCAATAGGCAGCCACATGGCCCCAGGCTGGATGGGAGTTTGGAAGGTCTACATGTTTCTTTTCTCCTTGGAGGAAAGACCACTTGTCTGGGAACAATGTCAGGCTATGCCATTATGCAGCAAAGGCAAAAGATGAGGACAGGCACCTGACCAGGCCACTGTCATCTGGAGGGACAGCTGAGAAAGGTAAATTAGTGCTTGCTACCTGGAAAATACTGCTGATTGCCAAATCTGCTTTTTGAAAATTCTTGCAGCACCCAGAAGAGCTTATTTTTCAGCACTGCATGGTAGGGTGTCTCCAGTCTCAGGTGAAAGGTGACGGTACCCACTTTTGCATCCCAAGATAGGGAGTGGAGGTGACCAAGATTTGGTGCATTGTTTCCAGGAACCCCAACTCATCAGCTGTCATACAGAGTGATACCAGCTCAGCACTGTCCCAGGCCCAGGAGCCTGCCCAGTTTGCTTTTGAACATGTAGCAAGGTAGCTACAGAGTTCAGACAGGCAGTGTGCAAGGAAACATTTATTTTCCTTTCTTTTTTTTTAATTTGCCCCTTTAGAGCTTACCTTAACATACTTTTAGAGCTCCCCTGATTCTTGCACTGGAAGACACAGTGAACAATTGATCCCCGGTCACCTTTTCCACATAATTCCTGAATTTTTAGGCATCCTGTGATCCTATCTTAGTTGTCTTTTTTCCAGGTTTTAGTCATAGCTTGCTTCATTTGTCTCCTTAGGCAAGCTGTCCAGGCATCTGTCAGTCCTCATGGAACTTTTCTGAACCTTTCCAGTTATACTTCATGTTTTTCGAAATGGAGGGCCTATGTATGCAAAGTGCACACAACAGACCACCTGCAGATGCACCACAGCTTTATCAGTGGCAAAATGATGTTCTCTGTTTGGTTTTCAGCTGAGCTAGAAACTTCAACAAGCTCAGGATCTCACCTCTGCAGTAATGATCAGTCAGAGCACATGATTTCATATGTGATCTTCAGAGTAACATTCAGCATTGTCATTCTCTCTGTCCTGGCTGCACATCACTTTACACTGAAACCAAAATTCATTCACTGATTTATTGCCCTGACTGTCCTTTGAGTTCCTTCCTCATTTCTTCATATTTAGAGAAACAATTGGCACTGGAGAGAGAAAGCAGCAGCCTTTGGGTTCAACGCAAGAAAGTGCAGGACAGAGTGGAGCTGATGAGCTGTGCCACAATGCTGTGTGCCTCGTACTGGGACTCAGCAGCTTCTCAGAATTTCCTTGAAACAAAGCAGTGACCATGAAACACTTGGCTAGGCTGCCCAGAGGGGACAGAAGAGCAGAGCTGGAAAAGCCAGCGACCTTGCTGGAATGTCAAGATCTATCAGGAGTGTCCCTCTTGACATGCAGACAGGCAGAAGAGACGACAGTGTAGTAGACTCAGAAGGAAGGGGCCATCACAGCCATTGTGAGCAGCATAAATCAAAGGAGAATGATCTAAGCCTTCTTGTCAGGCACTAGGAAGTCTGATAGAGATACAGGACAGGACAGCTCAGACCTACAGACACAAGCTACATTGAGGATCTCTTTGAAGCAGCAGTGCCCTGGTCTGTCATGGTCAGTACACCAGATTTCTTAGTCCATCTACAGCCAGAGTGTTGCTTTAATTCCCGCCTAACACCCACGGTCTCAGCAGCTGGGCCTTGGGCTTTGCCTCCCTGCTGCACCCTCTCAGTCATGTTTTCCAGAAGGAAGAGCTCTTTTAAGCAATCTCTCCCTCCCTGCTCCTCGGCTTTTCCTGGCGCAGGACGCCTTTTGCATCACCACAGATGTGACGGGCGCTGAGTGCCATTCGTGTGCACACCTGCACTGCTCTGCCCCTCTGAGCCACCAACCCTCATGGCCACACTGTCACCTGCCTGCCAGCTCTGCCAAGCACCACTGCAAAGGGAAACCATGACCTGAGAAGGAGGAAAGGAAGCGGATTACGTGGGCTGTTGTTTTCAGTGGAGAAGGCAGGAGCACGAACATCCTGTTGTTTGGAACAGGAACCCAGGGAGAGAACAGTCAAAGGGAAAAAAAGAAGCAAAGGAATAGAAACATGAGTCTCCATTTACGCAAAGCACATGACATCTTCTCAGTCAGCCTCTGACCCAGCTCCTGTGGCTGACAGCCTTACTGGTGAGGAAAAACATGTACTGAAAGGAACACTTTCCTCACCCTTCAAAAACCAACAAACAAACAAAACTGATTCATACAATAATCTCTACTATATAAATACATACTTTTGACTCTTTATCTTCCAAAGATTCTTCTGCACATATGCAAACTGAACAGCATTAACACTCAGATAAGTGCAGTGGCACAGGAGAACATCATTTAAAATTAATTCAAAGTAAAACACGAGTTGACTTTTTAAGGTAGGAGGTCATCTGGCACTCAGTGAAGACCTACATCCTCTGAGATGGTATGTACCCCTAATTCGTAAAGTAATGAAGAATCAGAAGGAGATAAATGAAAGTACATAGAATTTTATAAGTTGATTCATGTATTGATTGATTATAAATTGATTAATTTTCCTATCTACAAGGCTGAGAGAAGCAGAGTCTCATTTTTTAATGTTTAGCTTAAAGGGGAAAGTTCTCAACACTTCTTTATATTTCACTAACCTTTCTTTGTTCTCGCATTACAAAAAAGTCAGCATTCATCTGCACTTTCTGCTAATTCCCTACCTGATGTCATCTTCTTTGGGTTATTAATATTAGTAATGATTTCCACAGCAACCCATTGTGATAGCATAAATAGAGGACTATGACTTCATGTGGGGAATAAGCAGAGGCACAAATGATGAATTCTTATGGAAGAAGAGATAATGTTTTCATGCAAACTTGCGCATTACTAGAAAAGACAGATGCTATACAGACAATAGGAAAAGCAGATTTAGCTGAGCCTTTTCCTGCTGCATGGCAGTACAAGCTGTTTTCTAAGAACACCAGAGAGATGAAGTTCTCCCTTAGGTGTCTGGAGGCATTTTTGTGGCAGAGCTGGGAACCCCTCTGCTTTATCCAGGCACTATAACCCTCCTGTCATGCAGGGAAACAGTACTCAGCTCTTCAAAAGCTGGCACATTGCAGAGACTTCAGTTACACAAGATGGAGTAAGAACAAAAGGCGTTTAATCAAAGGAATGGGGGCAACTGCCAATGCGAGAACAACTCCTTGTGCTCAAGTCTTTAAAAGCTCTGCTCTGATCACAGCTTGGATACAGACCAAGGGCATAGTTACCCAAAAGAGACTCCTTTCTATATTATCCTTAAGATGTGGTTTTGATAAGCCTCCCTTGATCACTGTGAAAACAGCTGCATTAGCAATAGCGTTCTCCAGGGAATAATTTAAGGGAAGAATGAGCAGCTCCACTCCCAACAGAAGATACTGAATGAGAGAGTCAAGAACAAGGCAGGACAATCATGTCCAAGCTTTTTTTGAAAGCAGGAGGAAAAAAGAAAGGTATATTGCTAAAGTCATGGCATTGCACTACTGCAGATATTCCAACAGAGTCCTAACCATAAAGAAATCCCATTGAATAATGAGGTTGGACTCCAAGATACCAAGGACCAGCACCAAAGTGCGGGTGTGACCACTGCTCTGGGTCCTGCTGAGACAAGTCTGTGAGGGGATATGAGGGGTTACACTATCAGCTGCATCACCTGCTCTGCCTTGCACCCTGACTGGCAATGCTGCTCAGTCCTGACACCTGCCACAGCCACACTGCCTCTGAATTAGCATACACTCCTCCCAAATCACCAACTGAAATCCCAGATGTTTCACATGCCACTCCATTATTCCAGATCTCAGAGGAAATATGCCAGACTCAGCTGACTGCAGGACTGAGCCCAGGCCATATGGTGGGATGAGTGCCCTCCCTCCCAAGATCCATCAGCGATCCCCACGCACCCTGCATGACCCCAGACCACTGGATTCACACCACGGCATTCTCTGCCAGGTCCTTTGGTCAATGCCTGGTATCAGAGCCTACCCAAAGGATAGACTCATTTCTCAACAGTGAGAGAACAACTTTTTTAGTAGGAACTTGCTCCAGATACAATCCACACTGCTTGCAAGGGAATAGTTGAGCTTGTCAAAGCTGGGAACAACGTGTGTGACCCTCAGATGCTTTGGGATTACTACTGAGTTATCCAAAGGGTGACAGAGATGGTCTGATCAAGGACTGTGTCCACAATCATCTGCTGCTGTTCAAGTCTGCACTCATCACAAAGTGGAGGGAAATTGTGCTCTGTATCTACCAATACAAACAGCTACAAATGTGGCTCTTCTGGATTTAGTATAGAGCAGGAGAATACAGAAAGGAGTGTGCAACAGATGCTGTGTCACAGTTCCCATCGTCGCCTTGCCTAGCTTTTGCCTTTGCTGCTGGAACCTGAACTGGATTATGTCCTGGGCCAGTTCCTGCTCTTCTGCTGTCCCAGCAAGACCCCAGGGCTGTGTCCCTTGTTGGGGAAAAAGTAGTGCAGGGTGCTCAGCTGCAGCACTGCCACACCAACTCCCTACACTGGGACTGGCACTGTCACAGCCCAAATCTGTCCTCATTCACCTTCACAGTCAAGGTCAGCAACTCTGACAGTACCTGATCAGAGCCCAAAGGTGACATGTTTACAGGAAATCCTGGCCTCACCAAGGGACCTGAAAAATAATCCCAGGCTTCATCGTCTCAACAGCCATGGCTGATGTTCAAATGTGGAATTACGTGTATGGAATTATAAACAGGTTTAACTACAAGAAGGAATTAAATGCATGCTGAAAACAGCAGAGGGAAGTTAAAGTTTCAGATGTGATAGTCACCAGAGACCCCAGTACTTTCTGCACTTAATCTGTCTCTTTCTTTCACCAAGTTTCCTCAAGTGCCACTTTTCAGCTGCAATCCAAATAAATACACTACACTTGCCAAAACCTGAAGAGGATTTAATGGTTAAAATGTCATTTCTGATTTATTATCTGCTTCTAGCATGTGGTCTATTATCCTAAACTCTGTGGATTCATTTCCTAGCTCACTTGCAGAGCTTTGCATTACACATACTGCACTGAAGTCACGATCAATTGCACTTGGCCATATGTGAGCACCAGATGCAATTTCTTTTTCTATTTTTAAAGTATTGCAAGGATACATAAGTTGCACCAGTAAGAGCAATCAAGAAAAATCTCTATTTCAAACAAGAATGTAAGCAGATAAACCCTGTTTTAAATGTAAAATGTTAGCATAGCACGATGTAGCAGTTCATTAGAAGCAGTTGCCTAACATGACATGTGAAAACAACTCAATTACCAGCGATGGTTAAAGACAGCTCAATCATCTTGCTTGTATGATTGCATTTCCAGTCACAAAAAATGGCAACATGAAGGAGGAGTTTAAAAAAACAAGCTATTACAATAAAGGAGTGGCATGCTGGGCTGTGCCAGGCAACAGACTCGGCAGGAGCTCAGGGGACTGTACTGCCACAGACTCTGCTGGGTAACAGGAGAGCAGCTGACAGCACTGCTACAGCTCAGCTCATCTGCTGAAATCCAAGGAGCAGCTTTTCATTCCATGTGTCAGCTCCTCCAAAAACCTCTTGCACTTGCATTCCCACAAGACTGCAAGAAGCTGATTGCCAACTGAATTTTTTTTTGCTTTGGTGGCAAGTAAACAAATACAAATACATTGTCAGAAAGCAAGAATTCAAATGTTAGGGGAAGCTGGTGATCAGCAGCACTGCAAATGCCATCATTTCCAAGACAGACAATTTACTCATTAGTTTGCCAATAGTTTCTCATAAGAGATTTAGATCCTGGACAAACAGCCAGATCCAACTCACTGGAACATGTTCTGGGTAACTCCATCTGTTGCTGTGACATGGCTGCCTGATGTAACCTGTCAGCTCTCTAGGAGCATGAGAAGAGCACATGCCATGGGACAAAACCCTGCTCCAGCCCAGACTCCCTAACCTCAGCTGGCAGGGTGTGAGCAAACATTATCCTCAGACACATGCAAATGTGCTGCTAAATGTCCAGTGCAGAGAAACATACCAAAAACTGACAGCTGACTTATTTTTAAAATTATATCCACCAATAATCAGAGACTGCTAGATTATCTTGTTAATTATCATGTTCTTTTAAAAATGTATCTGCTTATTACTTTACCTTGATTAATGCTGGTGTTTACTTGATGGTTAGTTACCAGCAATATTTGATCAAGTCAGACAAAAAAAGTTTTTGGTTACAATAGCTAAATTGATGTACTGAAACATGATTAGCCAAGCTGTGCAGAAGGGTTCAATCAAACTGATGAATTCTCAGATTAGCCCTGGCTCAAATTCAAATTGCAGCACTGAGCAACCAGTATTGTAGTTGAATTTTGCTCACATTTATAAACACTACACAACAGTAGGGCCTCTTCCTCCTTCTTCATGATGGAACTTTTACTTCTCCTCTGTGAATTCCAAAAGACAAGTTTCCTCATGGCAACATCTGAAGTAAGTATCTCCACTGGTCTGACTATATCTCCTTCCTCCCTTTTAACACCAAATTATCAGATTTTTAGTCTAAAAAGCTGTAACTAATAACCTGCATATTCTGTTTATCTCCTGAAGATAAATGCAGTTAAATCAACATCACCATTCTCTTGCCTGATATAGATACTCTTTTAGGATTGCACACACAGGAGGCCCTAACACGAAGTTGTTGTTTCCTCTTTCACTGATGTCAATGTAATCTAAAATTCCAGCATCCTTAAGCAGATATTTTAAAAAGACCAGAAAGAGATATGCTGTTTAGAATATTTTCTTAGGTGCTTTACCTTGAGGGCTTTCTGTGCAGCTTCACTTGATCCAATAGCAATCAAGTTTGGTCCAGCCATGCTGCAAAAGCTCTTCAGATGCAAAGAATCATGAACAGGAACTGTGGAGACAGCATAATCCTGTATGGGAGTAAAGAAGGGTGCTATAAATATTTTTAAGTGTCCTAGTTCCATAATTACATGGAGACATTCCATAATTAATTTTACTCTCTGCAAATTATCTACCCCAGGGCACAGTGTCAACTGTTTAAGCATGACACTCTCCTCTGGACCAGCTTGTCTTGTCTGGAGACTGACATAAAATCCAGAACATGTTTCAACTACTACTATTGTTGCAACCCTAAAGAAATACATTAAAATGCTTAATTAAACAGTAGGTAGATAAAACCTCTCAGGAACCAGCAATAAGAACACAGGGCTGATATATGAGAACATGAAGAACGTGAGTGTTTATGTGCTCTCAAAAAATAACAGCCTCCCACTATCCAACTGATTGTTATGCAGCAATCTCACATTTCAGATCCAACTTCAGCATCTATCCCTTTACAGGATGCTCAAACCTTTCAGCAACTTGTACCTTCGGGGTTTTTTTGATTAGGTCTTAAATAAAGTACATGAGTATGAAAAACATCTTAGCCAGTACAATTGTTCAATTAGTTCAGTGAATGACAGCTTCTATTTCCTGTGGCATGAAGGAATCTACAAACCTTAAATGTGTCAGCCAGAATTTCTGCACCACGTTGATTTGTCCGCCTGGAGAGACCCACGAAAAATTCTCTGCCTGGAATGAAAAAGCAGACTAGCTTTAGAGACATTCTGAAGCAATCTTTCAAGGATTTTCATGTTATATGTTTCTTTTCTCAAGCTGAGTACTTAAACTGAAAATTCAGCATAAAAGAATGCAACCTGCAATTGTGAGCTGATATCTAAAGCAATTAATCATTTAACCAGAAGCATAAATAGCTTCCTCTTCTAAATCTCTGCACTGGTCATTGGGTCAGGAAAGACAACAGCCGGGCTGGATTAGTACACCACTGATTAACCATTTCCCTCTCCCATTGAGATTTCCTCTGGTCTCAAGGCAGATCTGCAGTCATCAGCATCCTCCAGCACCAGAGAAAATCAGTGCTGGATCTGCACTGCCCTAGGAAGGCCTCCCTTCCTGGTCTGCCTCTCTAGGAGACCCTTCTTTCCCTGTGGTGCTCTAAGGCAGGCAGCCAGTCTCCTGTGATGCTGATCAAAACAAACAGGCTTATTCAGCACAGGCAGGGAGCAACCCTGTGTGCAGCCAATGTGAGAAAATGCCTAATGGGTTTAATGACATAAAAAACACAGGCAGTGTCTTCATCTTTGAAGGCAACCATGCATGTAAGGCTCATGACATCTGACAGGCAACTCCACCACATCCTTGAGAAACTAAAAATGCATTTTTTTCCATCTAATTCATTGAACTAGAGACAATTGTCTGCATCAAGCTTTTACAAGTCCTGAAAAGGAGTCTGGTGAACATTAGCTGCTTGTAATAAGAAATATGAAACAACCCCAGACAGCTGACTACTGAAAGCATTTTTCTTATTGGCATTTTACAAGCTAAAATAAAATCTGTATGCACAGTGCTGTTCTTTGTAGTGTGTGTACTGCCACTCCATTTATTCAGGTATTAGGCAGGACATTGAGGGTTGCACTGAGAACTCATCTCTCAGCAACCTTCGTGACATTTAGCAAACAACCGATTCAGCAAACCACAGGAATGACATTTTATGATGCTGGTATCAGACAACGTGCAGTCTCTAAGGCAGTCAGAACATGTAAACAGCAAGTTCACTACCTGTAATTATTATACCTGTAAATAAGACATCTCCACCATCCAAGGTTGCATTTTCATCCACCATCTCAACTATATTAAGGTTGAGACTTTCTAGTACTCTCTTCATGGCTTCAACCTGTTTAAAAGAAAGTTATTAAAGACATATTGTACTGTTGAAAAAAAATTTTTAAACCTCCCAGAAATACATATACTTAATAAGAATCAAAGCCTTTTAATGCACCTTAAGCAAGATGGATGGCAGGGTCCTTTGTGGCCCACCTGCCTTCAGAGGCCTCTGTGGTGTGGGGGGGATGGGTTGGCAAGTGGCAGAGATCAGGCTCTTGTCTTTGCAGAGGAGCCATGCAGCATTCAGGAGGGACAGACAAGGGGTCCAAAAGCACATGATAAGTCCAGGCCCTCTACACAGTAATATCCTCTTGCCAACCTTGTCCCTTGAATTTGTGCCAGAAAAAGCACCAGCAGAGGAGTGAGGTTCATTCCTTGCACTCTGCTCAGACACGAGGGGTGGTTCTGCCAGCCACGGAGTGGCAGCTCTACCCCAAGCCCCTCTTCAGCCTGCAGGGAAAAAAAAATCCCCTAGTCAGTAAATGTTCAAATTCCTTATGGCTTTGCAATTTTACTAGGCACTAGTTCTCCTTGCATGTTTGAGCTACCCTGCTTTAGAATTACAAGACATTTCATGCCTATACATTGTGGGGCTTACTGCGTGCTGTGGAGAGCTGCACACATAGCTAGAAGTCAGAGCCTGTTTCCTGCTAAAAGAAGCTTGTATTAGGAGCAGGGAATGCAGCTTCAGTAGGTTCCTTCTTTCCCACTAAGGGCTGCTGAGGATGCCTAAAGCAAGATCTGTTTCTACAGAGGCTCATGGCACTTGCCATCCAGAACACGGGCTATGTTCAAACAGCATCACTGTGGTGCCTTGTAAGACAAAAGAAGAACCTACACACAACCAACCACTCACCAAAAGCATAAACTTGCAGAATGTCAATAAAAATAAGAGCTCATCCACAGAAACCTGTGAACTTGATCCCACAGAACACTTCATGTTCAGTGAAACTTCCTCACCATGGTTAACTAGAGGTGCCCAGAAAGCATTAATTAATATGGCAAACACAGTGAACTCCTCTTATATTTCTGCATGTCCCACAGGTCACTCATCTATTTAAAGTGCTAAATTAAGCATTTCTAGAAAAAAACACATGAAGCTAAAACAGGTGACACCATACTAGTCTTACTGCACTATATAACAAGAGAGGCAATCCCAGCAGCCCTGCTCCTGGGCTCTGCCAGACTACACCTGCCACAGCAGGGGAAGGACATTGATGATGACAGGTCCTTCACTCTCACTGTGGCAGCCTCAGCACAAGAGCAGCACACAGTTTGGCTAACACACCTTCCTAAGAGCAGTGCTGGCTTTAGGGAACAAGGAAAGAGATAGACATGATCCACCTGAGCTACCTTTCCATTTTCCATGACTCAGGAATGTGGCATTTGTGAGTGATCCCATTAACTCTGAGCCCAGGCTCAAAAGGCAAGGGCAGGTCCCCATGGGCTGTCAGGACAGGTGAAGCTGGTCTGCATGGGATACACTGGGGGCAGCACTTTATCCAAGCCTGATCTGCTCTCTGGAGGTTTCTCTTCTTCTCTAGCATCTTCTCACTCTCCAGTCACTAGAGAGAAAAAACCCTGGACAAGCACACTGTTAAAGTAGGTGCCTCAGTTAAAACTTGTGAAGGACAGAGGCAGATCTTTGTGCCACCTGCAGAACTCTGGTTATACTGCAACTCAGAACTGTATCCAGGGGGCTTCTGATTGCAAAGGATTCATCTTCCCCACACAAAGAACCATCTAAGGCCTTGGTATGCAGCCTGGAATGAGCCTACAGCATGCCTTTTACAATTAACACTTCTTTTTTGCTCCTCTGCCTTTCACCTGATGTTAAAATGACTTCAGGCAGAAACCTGGCACTCACGAGTCTCCAGACTTAGTAGAAAGGCTTCATCTTTCTTAGTCTTGTTGTTTTACCTCCAGCATTCTTTAAAATTAGGTTTATAATGTGGATCAGACCCATGTGGTGTTTTACAAATAAATGGGGAACAGCTGAGGTAATATTGGAAAACTGCTGTTGTACAAACATGGCAACATGTCATAACATCCGTCTGCCGATAGCAGAATGGTTTCTTTTGTCTGTGAAGCCCAGTGGGTTTTACTGTGCAGGTGCAACATGCATAAGAGTCAATAGAACCCAAAGAAGAAAACAATTGTTTAATATGGAGTAATGGAGATGCAGCATGATAAAAGCAGGGTTCCATTCCAAGAACACACAGATTCACTCTTTTGTGCCGACATGAGGCAGACAGGCAAACTCCCAATTGGGACACCAGTCACAGGCAGTTAGAATAAATAAATAAAACCATCAGATGGGAGTATTTAAGGCAGAAGGGCAAATGACAAGAAAAAACAGGTTCACCCAGCCTGTTGCATAGTCACCTATCTTCAATTAATCTACAACCTCCAGCAGCTTCCAAAGCCAAAACACCAAGAAGGGAAAGCCCTTTCAGGAGATGTGCTGCTGAGCAGGTGCTCCCAACAGAAGCTGTCTGGGCTTGCAGAGGAAATCAAGCCAGTGGCTGCCCCTGCCATGCACCCACTTCCCCACACCACTCCTGCCCTCCTCCCTGACCATGTCTCCAGAAGTAGAAGCATCAGCAGAGCTGTGGATGTTACTGTGGCAGGACCACCATACCACTTTCCATGGGGAGACACAAAAGCTTCTGTGGACCACAGAACAACATCTGTGAGAGCAAAGAGGTGACAAACCTGGGCAGCCTGCAGACACTAGTGAAGGTGCCTCATGTAGTGAAGGCTCAAGCCTCAAGGCTTCCTGAAGACCTAATGGGACCAGGAACGTGCAACCATTGTGATGAGAGCTGCGACCAGGGATGGGCAGCAGCTGTTGTGATGAGAGACACCAGCCACCAGTGTGGGTGTGAGCTCCCTCTGGCAGGTGGGAAACCTGCTTTTACCTGAGCATTGCAAACCATGCTTGGTGCTGAGAAGAGATCACTGTAGCGAGCAAGGGCAGCACAGAGCTCCCCAGGGAGGCAGCAGCACTTCACATCCCTGGCCCAGAAGGCCAACTAATAACCCTTGCACTAGAGTACCAATTAACTAAAGTGCCTAGCTAATGAGGCTAGCAGAATGTAAATGCTGACTTTGGATTTGTGATTTGAGTCATATGGATGTTTTAATCACCAGTTGCTGATTATCATTTAACTACCAGGCCACATCAGAGATGTCTTGAATTGTTTCTTTATTTAATTTACAGGGGTTGATGCAGCTATAGCACAGACATTAAGGAAAGTTATTAGAACTAAAAGTTTTCCAAAGTCATAGAAAACTAGTTGAATTTGCTTCATGGTGTCCAAGTCTTTAAAGGTATTTTAACACCCTCACATTGTTTTGCTCCAACAGCTGGATTCATTTTAGCTTATAAAACCAAATTTAAATAAATAAAATGACTGCCATATAAATAGCTGGATCACTTTTCCATCATGGGTGTTCATGGATTCAAGCTACAGAACACTGTTTTGTAAGGACTTCAAACAACCAGCAGAAATTCTTAAGAGTTTTAATTGGGAAGTGCTGTTCACATGTCTGCTGATGCATGCATGCTAGGAGTATCTTTCAATATCCCTTGCTTGTTTAAAATAGAAGTCTCAAGTTACTCTTTTTTTTCTGTACAGGCAACACCAGAAACTTCAATCAGTTGAAGCAGAAATGAAAAAAGAACAAGCTGAGATGAAGAAGACTGGACGGAAAACTTGACATTATTAAAAAGACAACTGAAAAACAAACAAACCATAAAGAAGCACACTTGTAAATAAAGGATTCCAGAAAAACAAACTAGGACTGAATAGCCCATCTGCTGAATTTCCTGTAGAGGGGACAGCACAGACTTGCATGATCCCCACCACAGCATCTCTAAAGCCATCCTGCAGCAGTCCTGAGCTGGGAATCCAACAAAGCATGTCCATGGAATGTGTTTGACACAGTACCACCTTGGAAGCAGCATATGCAGCATTCAGAGTTGGGTTAGCATGGGGTAAAGTCCACACAAGTAGCTTGAGTTTTTATCTCATCACTGCAGAAGGGAATCTAAAGCTTGGCTCCATCCTTAAACCTTCCCACATCATGAAGGACTGTGCTACTTTCTAACAGAGCTCCTACAGAGTGGGAACGAGATACAATCTCAAGCTAAGGATGGACAGGTTATTGTTATCCTCAAGTAAGATGTTTAAAAAAGGGATGATTTTTTGATTTGATTTTACAAAGCCCTCTATTCTGCTCACACTTTACCCTCTCCAAATAACTGATAGCCGCCATTTTCTGAAGTGTGGTGTCTTAAAACATATTGGTGACATTTTCATTCATTATGAATGAAAGACTAATTCACAGAGCTAGCTTTGATGTATAAACAAATAACCACCTCTTGCTTTTTTTCCAGGAAAGAACTAAAAGACAGTGAATAGAAAAGTCCTCTGTGGAACCACAGTTACCCAGGAGACACCAGTAAAATACACAAAATATTTGGACACTACCTGCTTACAAGCATTGTCACTATGAAGAAGACTTACACTCTTTTAGAAGCAGCCAAGAGGAAAAGTCACCTTCCCTCACTTTATCTCCTTTATTTGAAAACTAAAATCCCAGGTAGTCAGAAATGCTGCACACAAAGAGAGCACTCATCTGTATCCTTTCAGATTTCTGTATCTTATTATCTCAGGTCAGCTTAAGGTTTGTAACGTGATATTGGGTTTCATTGTACATGTATCCATTAGTACATGGGTTGAGTGTTAAAGCTTGTATGCTTTGTGCAGCGATATTTTTCTAATAAGCACATTCCTGGTGTGAGATGGGATGTGTCTAATCCATAGCAAAGCTGATTGAGAGACAATGGGCTCCAGCCAGCTCAGCTCTGTTTCAAGGAAGGAGGACAATAACTGCGTTTGACATTTATAAAAATCTAATTTCCTCGTGCTTTAAAAATGGAGCTCATTACCCTTCGGGCTGGTGCCTTCCACCAATTACTGTAACTGATGTGCAGGGATTTTTTCCTTCTCTATATTAGTACTTGATGCACTCTAAACAGAGGCTGCTTCCTAAATTATTTACTGGTCTCCTGTGCACTAACCATATTATAGGACTTATGTTATTGACAGAAGAAGGAAATTATCTTTTCAAAAGACAGTGGAAACAGGGAAATGATTTTGCAAGCCACCATCTCCCACCTGCCAAGAGCAGGGCAGCTTTTCCCCTGGGTGGTGGGACCATGGGTGAGGCGCCACTCAGGCTCCCAAAATGCCCCATGGGCAGGGGCGCAGCTGGGGCTTGGCAGAAGCTGTAGATGGTATCAAATCAGGCATCTTCTAATGACTGCAATGACTGATCTGCCTTTGTGTCCCAGCTCTCGGTGAAAGGAGAAAGGTGCCTCCAGCCCTGTCTTAAAGAAAAGGATATAGAGAGATTTGGAGGGCAGAAGACCATCCCATGATCCAGAGGTGAAATGAGGTTTCTAAGCTAGCAGAGCTCAGCTCCCTGTGCTCACAGCTCAGCTCTCCAGAGACCAACCACAGTTCTAATAAAAAGGGCTCTCAGTCCAAGACACACTACTGCACTGTCTCCTGAAAGTTTACATCCACCACCCATTTCTCCAGCTTGTTAAATCACAAATACTGCATTTCAGACTTTACTTCATTGTGTTTTAAACAGGCATTCATAGCTGTGCAAAGCAAATATCAGACCTAACATATGCAAAAGTTAGACTATAATTATCTCAAAGGTGATTATTTCTGGAGCCATTAGCTCTGAGTTCACAAAGTGCCACTGTCAATATATAATACATTTTTCAGCAAGGTTCTGAGTAATGGCTATAAACAGAGATGGACAAATCTAGAGCCAGAAAAAGGTAAACTTCAGTTTTGCAAAACCAGATACCAGTGTTGGTCACAATCCACGTTCTTCCCTGCCTGAATCTGCTCTGTTTGGACATGAGGGAAGTCTGTCTCCTTTTGACGATAAGCACTGCCTTTCTGGACTTACACAGGCTTCAAAGCAAATAAAGCAGTGCTGCAAGAGTTTTGAGGGTTTTTGAGAAGAAAAACCCACTCCTGGTTGTTTTCTTGCTTTAAGTAGGTCAGATGCACACCCTTGTGCATATTGATCTCAGAAATTTGTGGGATGTGGGTTGTGGCAGAGTTTCCAACTCATTTTCCCAGTGTTGATACCAGGAAGGGCCCTGGCTCTTGAAAGCTCATCAGGAAAAGAGCGTAAGAACAAGATGCTCCAGAACTGCTATTCAATGAAGGTCATGCAGTAAGAGTGTGTTAAGAGCAAGACAAAAAAGGTTAGCTCTGTCCTACAAACAGCCACCAGCACACCCTGGTAAGGACATTCTGTACTTGCCATTCCCACTTCCACCAGCTGACAGATTCGCTTTGGCAATCAACATCCCTTTTCACCCACACAGGGCCTTTGTGTCCATCCCACTGCCTTGTTTGAGAAGGGGAGAAAAGGTAAAGACCAGCAGTGGCCTGGTCCCAAAGCAGATCACCACTGCTCAGCAGCACGCTGCTGGATGACATGGGTGGATATGCTGCTCCCAAGGCACCCACACAAATCACATCTGGTCTGCTCAGTTCTGAGTAATCTGAGCATCACCTCACTAAACTGGGCTGAACATCACATACCCAGAAAAGGGTTTTTTTGGCATTTCAGCGGATGCTAGCCAGCCACTCTGCCAACACGGAGGTCCAAGGCCAGGCCCTTACCCAGGTGGCGGGGCGGTTACACAGTAGCATCAATCAGCCTCTCCTGCTCAGGGGCTGTGCCAGAATACCAACCAGCACAGCTTGCCCTCAAGCCTCAACCATTTCCATCAAACAAGGCCACAGAAGGGACAAGAAAGAATACCAAGGGACTCCTGAACTGTACTCTCAAGGAGAAGACAACTTGTTAGTTTCTCCTGATACACAGATCCCACACCAATGCTTCTAGACTGCAGCTCTTCGACAGGGTCATGCTTAACCAAAGCTTGCACCAAAAGCAGGTGCAGTTTCTGGCAGTTTTGGGGGTTTATGAACCATGGAGATCAGAAAGGGCCACAGAGATAATGATCCCATTTGTTACAGCCCACACACTGCTAATTATGGATCCAAACCCACTTACTGCCCTACTCCTGAAACAGTCTCAAGGGATGTGCTGATGTACCTGGTGTAGAGTGGCCATTGCCCCAAGAGAGTGACCTGAGACTGGGGTGAGCAAGGTACCATGCCAGGCATTAACAGGGAAGAGGACACATGGAAAAAGCTGGACCAGGGCAGCACAGAGAGGGACTGGCACATGTAAGAAAACCAGAATAAGGGGTGGCATCTAAGGTTTCTTGTCCTAGAAAAGCTTCTTGATCAAGCAAGAGGGGAGCTTCAATCTGACTGATCTCAGGAATTCAAGCAGCAACCTCCTCATCCAGGTACATACAGTTAAAAACACAATTAATCTGGTTGTCCTTTGAACATGTGTTTTAATATCTAAGCAGAACTGAGACACACAAGAAGAACTTTACACAGCCCACCAGGAGTAAAACATGCCTGGGTTTCTCCCTCCTCTCTTTCACCATTTAGCCTTTTAAGTGCAAGAACACGATTTCCCATAAAGTAGGAGCCAGCTACCAGCTCACTACAAAAAGTTGGGCTGAAATTTCAACCCACAGCAAGTGGAAATAATTTCAGTCAGGTTTTAAAAATTCACTGGGAAAAAAAAAAAAGGATGTTAAAAAGATGGAGATTTAAAGACACTAGAAGAATAGACTCTCTGAGATCCACTAAGCATAAAATCAGGTTAGTGGAAAAGTTTAAGTGGCATAAATGCATTGCTAGAGAAAAACAGAGAAGATTTTGCCGGATAAAGATGATGACATGAAATTTAAGTCGTACACAGGCATGCTGAGAAAATAATGTTCTAAATACTTTCTGCTTACAATTACAAAATGATCAATTGTTAAATGTTGGACAGAGAAATATATTCCATTCTGTCTGGACATGCACAGCAGGCCAAGAATGCACCTGGATAAGCCAAGCATTCATTATCTCCCAGACACTCAATATCCCATAATACCCTCAGCGGCTGCCAGCTCCTTGTCCATCGTTGACCAAACGCCATGTGCCCCATTTTACAGCTGAAAAGTATTTAAAATTCATGAAGCCTGTTGAAAGCTCAACTGTCACATTCTGCTCATTCCACAGGGTATGGGAAAACCGTGCAGAAGGGACATTTCAACCAGGGCTATTATGGCTCTTGAATAACCAATATTCCATTAAATTGCTAATAAACCCACTTGAAGATAAGTTGATCACAATCAAACCATACAGTAGCATTCCTTTCCTTTAACACCAAGTTGTCAGGTTTCACTCTGTACTGTACTACTGTTTCTGAGCCATTTGTTCGTGCCTTGACACAGAGCATTCAAGACACTCACTTTGTCCCCAGTAATCTAAATGCCCTATTCTAAACAGGCTGAAAGATCTTTGGCAAGGATACTCTGCTTATTTTAAGGTAGGGAAGTCTTTTCAAAGGAAAAATGAAAAATAATTAAATACCCTCAACAGGGAAATGTGGGGCTTTGCAGCTTCTTGAACAAGGTGCCCACAATTTGAACACAGTGGTAAATGGTATGAGCACCTCCCAGCTTCACTAGTGCTCAGCCAAGCTCAGTCTGGTATGAATTTTCATTTGAGTTTGCAGCTCAGCTACTCATTTCATTCTTCTTTCACTAAATCTTAGTTTTATCAATCAAATATAAAAAACTTCTCGAAAAAACTTCAAGAGTATTTGTTTTGCATTAAAATGGATTTTGTTAGATTACTCACAGTTAGTTGTCAAGCTGCTGGCAGGTCTGCCATTGTCTGCTGATCTGCTGTGTGCACATATCCTTGTACCAAGAAGGCTCCAAGTTTTGTAATATTTAACACTGAAAAGCATATCAGTGTCCTTCTCAGAGGTTATTTAAAAGTTTTAATTTTATATTGACTAGCCCAACTCTGCTGGAAAGCAGCTCCCCCCCACCTCCATCCCAGAAAGGAAGCATCACCACCACCCAGCTCTGACATCTCCCATCATCTCTCTGAGGTATGTGGGAACCAACCTGCAGATTTCAGCTGCACAAATGGCCAAGAATCATCATCATGAACATCTGATCCTATTTAGTCTCTCTGGTGGGAATCTCCAGACACGACCCCAGTGGCTGCCACCACATCTCTACTGCCACACACCAAGGATGGGCAGGGAGGAGAAGCAATGGTTCCAGAGGACACCTGCCAGTCCTGGTTCCCTCTGGAACCAATTCAGCTCAAGGAGCAATGGCCATCATCAGAGGCAACAAAGAACATTTTCCTTCACATTGAATTCCCTCAATAAGCAGCCTTTCACAGAGGAGCATCCGGCTGCTCCCATGTTATTTTGTAACAAGGGCCCCACGGGCACAGGTTATACTAACCCAGCATTTTTCCCCTCTAATAATAGGTTTCATTCATGCTTTCAGAGAAGTTGACCTGTCTGTCGTATTTTAGCTATGCTAACACATGCTGCAAGAGTGCCCTGAGGTGTCTAGACATATATAACAACAATAATGGCAGAAAATTTAAATTCTGACCATTTTCCTTCTTCCAGCTAGTTCTAGTAAGGTTTCCACTGGTAGGTAAAAAAAAATGTAATGCCAGCAGGGCTATGGAAGTTTGCTGGTAGCCATGAAATGGAGTTAAATCCTTGAAGACACACCAATAGTTGTAACCAGTCAATAATACATCTCAATATAAAAAAAGCAAACAGAGAATCATCTAATGATCAAATTTGCCATCACAGGGCTAGGTGGGACATTTCAACCTGAAAATAACCTTTACCAGTCTAATACTATACTGACAATTTTAGTAAATTCTTAAAGATAACTATTCAGTAAGTAATATGGCTATTGTTCCTTGAACTCACAGTGACAATGGAAAAGAAAAAGCCAGTTTTTCAAGTCCTACTTTGGCACCAACTTCCCATCTGAGGCTTACAGTCATAAGAAAGGAACAAGGATAAAACAGCAAGCAGTAAAACATGAAGAGCACATGCAAGGTACAGCAGTTGGTGCAGTCTCTTTTAAGAGATGGAAACTTTAATCAGTGCATTGCCCTGCACTGCCTTGCAGGCTCACCACGAGTTCAGCCCAGCCTATAGCACTGGGCTGGGAAAAGCCCCTGTCCCCCTGAAGCCTCCTGTGCACCCTGCAAATGCAGAGAGGGACAATGGCACCTCTTGGGCTGTTTTGCCAGGACACCCCTCACCCTCCTGTGCCTCTCGAGACAGGTCTGCAGCACATGCTTTCTCCTCACCTTTTGCATTTTTAAGCCATAAAACTACAGACAATAATTCATTTAAAAACATTGACAGCTGTACATAGACTACTTTCACTGCAATGTACATGTTAATTGCATTAACACAGCACTAACAAAAGCGAGCTCCTGCTTTTAGCCAGCCTGCTCAAACCCTGCCTCCCCTTCTTCCTCCACTGATGTCTCAGGGGAACTGCAACACTGTTGCTCAAAAAATTACAAGACCAGAGAGTTACAGAACAGGGAGACCATGGTGATTAAACCGCCTACGTGACAACATTCAGCCCTTCTGCCCAAGAGAGGACAACAACCTTCGAGATGCTGAACCATGGCCTCAGCCCTGAGGAGGGAGCACGGGAGCCTTCCCAAAGCCTCTCCAAAACCTTTCCACTAAAAGTGCTGTGAAAGGCACGTGTCTGCCCTGAAAATCACTTTGGATGTAAGTGATACACCAGCAGCAGTCCTGAAAAACGGTGGATTTCTTAGTTATGACAAACATCTAAATCCTTGGAAAAGGGACACAGCCACCTGCTCTTGACACTGATGTTTCACCCAGCCAAAAAGGGGCACATGTACAAACTCTGATCTACACAGCCTGTGCAGCAAATACTAAAGAAGTACAAGCCAAAGGAATCCCTTCAAGGCCTCCATGCATTTAAATACCTGTAAGTCTACATGAGTTTCAATGTACTGACATTTAAACAATTTGCCCAAACAATATCTGCAGTATGGGTACATGGGTAGAGAATTTGAAACATTTTTTTTGAGATGCAGCACACATCCTTTTAATTCTTAGTGATGGATATGTACCGATCAAATTTCAACCCAAAACCTAGATTAGAATACTACACCTTTTTGCTTTTTCAAAAAGAAATTGCTTAGGTGCTCATTCTAAGTTCAAGTCAGTGTCATTTCAACTCTCAGAGGACATTTTGATTACCTGCATTAATGATGCTTGCAATCCACATAGATTTGTCAGAGGAACATTTAGTTGCAGGTGGGAATTCGGAGGGCCAAACCTGAACACAGGACCTGAGCTCTAGGCAGGCAGAAGAGGATGAATTTCCCCCACTCAAGATGTCCCTTTACATTTTACACAATAAATGCAGAATGCAAATCCCTGCATGCCTGGAAGGAAAGCACTTGCAGAGCACTAACAGGTGCAATGTGGTTTGTTGTTTTGCTCCTTTCCCAGCCAAACAAGCTGCTGCACACTTTTACAGATCCTGAGACCACATTCTTTCAATAGAGCTAAATATTGCACTCAGCTAAGTCGTACAGAGAAATCGGGGGTGGAAACAGTATTACATTTTAACAAACTACATTTCCATGCCATGTTTGCAACTCAGTCTACACTTTGCTGCTGTAGAAACATCTTCCAGTGTTCATGCATAAAATACAAGTGGATTTAAACAAAGGGAAGCTTTAAATGCAGAGAGATGGAGGAAAAGAAATCCTGAAGAAAGTTAATTAAAGCTCTTGTAGTAGAAAGACACTTTAGATGTGAGACTCCTAATTCAATCATGCTCCTTTAAAAAGCTGTGCATTTGCCAACTGAGCCCTCTCTCCTTCACTCACTCACCAATCCCACTCTTGGGGCACTGTGGACGCAGCTTCAGTATCTGCCTTCTTCATTTTGTGAAGTTATTTTGGGAGGGAGGTATCTCTCTGCTGGCTTTTAAGTGCATCTCAGAAACTATGGTTTCACTTAGAGTATTCTTTAATAAGAGCTACTGAGGAAGTAAATACAGTAAGAACTCTTCCCAGCTACACTGCACTGGGCTAATTGCTTTTGATGACCTACATTTCCTAATTATGCCTCCTCTCTCTGAGGTAGAACATGCCCATGTTTCACTGCACCCAAGTTGGCATGCTTTGCTGGGCAGCAGCAACGATCCCAAAGGATTACAGCGCAGCACCCGAGCTCTGCCCTCCTGCCTGTGCCAGCTCTGCTGTGGGGGACACGGTGATGCCATGGTCCTCTTCACAGATCCCCTGTCTGGAGCAATACCTGCCATCCAGGAGCTCAGCACAAACCCTCACGGCACAGAGCAAGCAGCAGTGCCATGACTGACGGACACAGCGCAACACCAGCCCGTTTCCAGACTCACCTGGGAATAGGGAGCACATCTGCTGGAACAACAGCCAAGGGCTGAGGATACATTAGACTCCAGTGTTACTTTATAGTCAGTCTAATGGCTTTTCCTTTCTCCACACAGCCCTATACAACTTCGCCACCATACAGAAATAAAGAGAAACACTGGAATTTATATATTTGTAACCAAATGGAAACTATTATCTAAGCAGATGCTATCAGCACCATCAGAGGCCTGGAAGAAACCTGACAGCTTGTAACTGCAGCATTCTCAGGCAAGGAGGATGCCAGAGCCAGCAAGCTACCTGCTGCAAACAGAAGGTGAGCTTGGGGCTGGAGTGACAGTCACTCATGAAAAAGTTCAATGAAAACCACTGAATGCTCTCCTGCCACGAGAAGCACCTGGCAGCTGTTTCTGGTTTCGGCTGCTGGGGACTCCTTGCCCCACTGGGGAAGCTGTCACTGCTGTAGAAGGTGGCTGAGCCTCCCTGAGGACCACAGTCCCAGCCAGGCAAGCCCCAGCCCTCCAGCAAAGGGACTCAGTTGTGTATCTGCCCTGTCACCCGACCTAGGAGGAGGGAAACAATGCCTGCACCATGTTGCAAGCATGGGGGACATTAACATAAGCACCTGATCCACGGACAGCTGCCTTTGACTGTGGCAATGAGCACTCAGTGCATCCCTTGCAAGCATCCTGGAGAAGAACAAATATCTTTTGAAAACAGCTTTAAAACTTGCTATTTATGGAGCCCCAAGTAACGAAGACAGCTCAGGAGTTCCTCATTCACTCCTCACACTCACTGAGTTACACTTCAGAGACCAGAGACAAGCATATGCCGTACAGCAAGTTTTTATAGCATCTTCAGTAAGAAGGGTCTTCTGCTGACCAGAGTGACTCCACACTGTGCACTCTTACAGATCTGGGGGTCAAGCAATGAGGTGGAAACCCGGGAAAATAATGACTGCTATATTCTTTGTAGATGTCAGCATTACCTACTGTCTCTACCTACTGCTGAATGCTTTTCATGTCCTGCAAGTCATAAGAGCTCAAGGCAAATATAGAAATCTTGTTTTCCTACCTGTCTTGGCTGGCAAAAGAAAGTTATAACCGCAGGTATGCAACAGTGAAGAGAAACTGAAGAAAAAACCACAGTCTGCAAGGTCAGAGCAAAAAGAACATGGTATTTTGTTTGGCCTGCTTCACATTCAGCTTCCACTTCAGCAGGTAACAGGCTGATAAAAAGGACAAAGGTAGGAAGCAAGCCTCCAACACACTGGAACTCATCAAGACTTCTCAATACTCCCTTGGTTTTCACAGAAGACATTCTGCTGCTCCCTCAGAAACCTCTTGTTACAATGACCAGAAAGATGATGCTCCTGAAAAACCTAACCCATGGTTAGAAGGTAATAGATTACAAAGGCATGATAGTTTGGTCAGAATACAGATGATACTCTGCACCCTTTCCATTTCAGACCAAGTGATGAAGTGAAAAACACAGCAAACAAGTAGCAGATTCAATAGACAAAATGGATGTTCCTAGTAAGTAAAAGCAGTTACATAACACAGACTTAATAATTTTCAAAAGCCATATTTTCACAAAGCTGAAATACTTGAGCTAAATCACTGAGCAGCTAATCTGCACCCTAAAAATATGTGATGCCTAGGAGCAGTTGTAAGAAAATGTCATTAAATGACCAGAAAACCCACTCTCACATGCGAAAAATAATGCTGTATTAGATGAAGGATCAGAGATTAAGTTAATTGGTATAGAGATGAAATTAAATCAGATATAAACCCCAAAACAATGATGGCAAGTTTTAGTGCAATGTATCAGAAATTACGAGAATTTATACAAGCAAAAGGACCTAGCAAAAACCTCTGGATATCAGAATCAATATGCATGAGAACCGTTTTTTCCCCTCCTTTATCTCCCTATCTTAGGAACAACAGCAAGAGCAACAGTAATGCTGATTTATTACTACCTGGAAATTACTATTCACCTGGAAAAGGTGAAACTTTCAAAATTCACACCAAAAAGGAAAATATTTCTGCTCTACATGGGTAAAAAGCCAGTTAAATATTCAGAGAGTATTACAAAGAGTAATTCTCATCCCATACCTTCTATAACACAGGAAGACATTACACAGCAGCTATTAACAAGCAGTTTTAAAACAGCAACTCAGGATTATTTCTACCTATGTAAGAGCTCTGTAGCATTCATCATCCTTATGGGGATGCCAGAAAAATCTGCAAAATGACTGACAGGGGAGTACTAAGGAATAGAAGGAAAAAAAAATTACTACCAATCATCATGTGTTTATAACAAATCAATCTCTAGTTTACAACAGCTTTGGATGAAATGCTGACCATCACTAGCAGTGATAGCACTGATATACCAGGTTAAGCTGGATACAAGTGACACTGCTGCTGGTGTACAAGCAGAATGCTTTCACACATCTCAAGACCTGATGAGAATGAAAGTCGCTGCTGCATAGGTGCGTTCCAAACAGAAGCCCCTCAGTGCAAGGTCACTCGAGTTTCACAGAAGTAGCCTGAGGGCACACAATCATCAGTGGCCAGCCAGCAAGGAAGTGTTAAACCCTGAGCAAACCAGGTCACAGGCAGGGACAGCACAGGAGGTACAAGTGACCAACCCACACCGCCATATGGCCCCTGCGAAGGCTGCCTGGCTGCCCAGGGCCTCGGGCCACAGCCAGGGGATGGGATGGGCCATCTGCTCAGCTCTGTAAGCCAAGCCACCACGGAGGATCACTGTCTGCATGTGGGCTTCAAGCACTGCCCTACAACTAAGAGACCTCTTGGGACAGACAAGCAGGGCACAGCTGTAGGGACAGATCCACCATCCCCACGTGGGCCACTGCCACTGCTGCTCTCCAGTGCCGCGTCCAGCCCACGGAGAACATCCAACGGTCACAAGCAGCTTGGAGAGCAGCCACCAGAAAAAATGCATCATTTCCAAAATCCCTATCAAACTGCATTCACAGAGCTCAATCTGTTTCAAAAAGGATCAAAGAGAGGATTATAAAGGCCTTCAGTCATGTCTGTGAAGACCTACACAAGGAAGCAAATTCAGTAACAAGCTCTGACAAAATCCAGCACCTAGAAGCACTGTATAAGCAAACCATTAGCCATGGCTGATGCAGGAATAGTACTTTCATTTCTAAAATGAAGATAATTTATCATTTAGATAACTAAGCAAGGACTGAGTTTAACTCTTTCCCTTCTTTAGAGCCCAAGCAGAGGGCCACCCATGGGCAGCAAGCAGCCCAACCCCAATATGGCAGCACAGATCTGGGAGATGATACATGCAATGCTGAACTGGGAGCCCATTGTCTGGGCTCCCAGTTCAGCATTGCATGTATCATCTCCCAGATCTGTGCTAGAAAAGACTGGCAGACACCACAACTTCATGACTTTTTCTTCTTGTTCACAGAGCCTGGTGAGAAACTACGGCACTTCTTGCACATAGCTAATGTCAGTGTAAATTATGTAGTTTTAGGAACAGATGACTCTCAAAATCTTGACTAAAGAACTTTTTTCATTTACTTTTGTTTTCTTTTTAATTGCTACACATCCTCCCACAGGCAGGAGTACCTTCACAGAAACAGACAATGTGCTCTGCTTACTGCCTACAAATGAATCCCTTTTCTTCTTGCAGGTAGTGAAAGGTCTCCTGGAAAAGCTTGTGGCTATTTAGGACAGACAAGGTGGTTAAAGCTACCATACAGTACCATTTACTCACCACTTCTGCAGGTGTACTTAGCAAACAGGAAGATTAAAGTATTAAAGCTCCTGAGTGAAAGCACAAGGCATCTGCAGTACGTATTGCAACACATCCAAGTGATGGGATAACTGGGGAGGAGCAGTGTCAGTGGTACAGTTCACTTGGGAGGGGGCGGGGGGCAAGGCAGCTTGGGAAACACTGACGTATTGTCTTTCCATTACTAAAAATTACACTTTGTGAAAAAGCATTAGATCATTTTAAGAGGTTTATATAAGGACACTGAAAAACAAGTTCTTTTGCAAATTCTATTTTTTTTAATGTCTCCCTCTCCTTCCTATTTTCCACTATGCATCAGGTTGTGAAAATCCAACATGCAATAAGTCTAGTATTCCCAGACAGAGAGATCAACCTCAACGCAAGTTAAATCTTCCAGCTGTTCCCAGCTCCTTCTCTCCATCAGAGAGGCTCATAGCAGTGTCTTAATTACTTGTTTAGGAAGGATGTGACATGCTCCAATTTAATACATTTAGCCTTTCTTAAAGCAAATGTAGAATTAAGCCTCAGTATGCACTTGACAGATCTCTTAGCAACTAGAGTGCAATCAGCCAACAATGGATGATTCACAGTTCTAGCAAGAGTGTGCAGAACTGCCTGCCAAAAGTCTGAATAAACTCACATTGCTAGACACTATGGTAAAATGTACCCTGATCTCTTTTAAACTATTATATCATAGAGGAAAGTTGAACTGCATGCATTCCAGCAGCTTGCCCGAGTCTGGAAATACAATTGAACTGCAACATCTCGATTTTAAGAGAATTGAGACTTTTCGGTGGTTATTTTCACTTAATTAGGAAAATTGTACCTTTCAAGAAGAACTGTTCAAATCCATCAGTTTGTGTAAATAAGGGATGACTTCTGTTTCCATTGCTCTGAAATAGGATGAGTCTGGAGGATGCTAGTGGGGGTAGTCTGTCCAGAGTCACACAGTGATTAAAAAATGGGCTTAATCTCACGCCTACTGCTGCAGGGGCCACTGGCATGTGAAATATTCAGAGATCTCTGTGCAACCCATGAGTCAGAGGGGAATAGCAGGAAGGACCTCAACAGAGTGCAAATATCTATCCTGACTCATTGCTATCCTCCCTTTATCACCCTCCAAAGCCCAGTTGAGGATCAGGCTGCCACAGCAGAGACAAGATTGTTTGTACTTCTACAGCCAAATTTCTGCCTTCTTTGACCAGTTTTCACTCCAAGGTTCAGATTTACCTCTGGAAGAATTTCCTCTCTGGTCTCCATGTTACTATCTTCCTACACAAAACCAGACTCAAGCAAATCCTTTACGAAATACTTTTGAAAAAATAAACAAAACTGGAAAAGCTCTGCTGGGATTAGGCCCACACAGAGAGGGCACAGTGACACAGGGTAAGTCACTGACTCTTCCCTTTCAGCTACAAGCATGAATCATGAGCAGAGCTTTTCCTGTGGCACACCAGACACCAGAGTGAAACCCCTTGTGAGTAACAGTGCCTGGTCCCAGGAGGTGGGGACAGCCCTCCCCTAGCATCCCAGTCTCAACTTAATGCCATTACAGCAAAGGGTCCTTTGGATCTCTGGCACAAACTTCAGCTCTAGCCATCTGAAAAGCTTTTCACTCTATTTTATGGTGATTGAGCCATTGCAGCTGCTCATATCTCATACTTTAGACTCTATTTTTCATCATCCCTTTCTTGAGACATCAATACTGACAGCAGAAGAGAGCTGACACTGTTATCTTCCTACTTTAACTGCCTCAAGCTGCCACTCTTGGCACCCACCAAACAAAACCCCATTTCAAAATACAGACTTCCTAGCCACTTTTCTCTGCCAGTTTTTTCAGTAGGCCTTGTTCTGTGGTTCTCTCTTGAAGCAGGGGACAACCTGGTGCCATTCAGTGGGAGCCCCACCCATACCTCCATCCCAGGCACCACACGAGTGCTGTGACCCCACGTCGCTCCCAGGAAAGAAAGTCCTCACAGACCAGGCACAGACCCAAGACAGTGAGACACTGCTGGGTGCTAAATCTGCTCACCACTTGGGCAATGTGCCCTGGCAGCCCAGTGTTGCCCCAGTCCCCAGGAGACTGGGGATCTGTCCTGGAGAAGGCAGGAGCCTTGTTCCGGCAGCCCCAAGCAGCCCTTTTCCAGGTACAGCAGATATGCTTGGCTAAGTCAGTAGCTTTCTTTGGCACAGTAGAGTGTGTCACCCAAGTTGGTTGGCAGAATTCACCTCTAAAAAGAGGACTGTGGTTAAGGAAAAGAATTTGAACACATTGAGCTCCATGCTGTCTTTAATACCAGGATACTCACAGGTTTCTGCTCATATGGGCTGACAATCCTTTAAAAGCAAAATGAAGGCAGCAGGGGAGGTACTGTAAGCTTTGGGAAGACACATCAAGCGCAAAAATGTCATAGCTGAGAGTTTCTTTAGATGCACAAAGACTAAAATTAGGCAGGTAAGGAGAGAAGCAAAGTAGAAGGTGCTTATCCATTTATTGTTTTTGTAAAGAGAAGTTTCCTACTGACAACCCTCACTAGACAAAACAGCTCAGGAAATTTTTCCATCTATTTCCATAAGGATTACATCAAAGGGCTGTAAAGAATGTGAGCAACAGGGTCAGGGGGAGGTGGGGCACAGGCACCCTGGTCAGGGAGTCACAGGTGGCATTTGGACTTCAGTGGAGCAGCAATACACAGTCTGTGCCATGGACTACCAGCATCATCATGTCCCATCAGCTAGAAAAAGTGCTGTTATAGCTAGAAACCAAATACACCAGGGACTGATTTTACCTCTGCTACGAGCAGACTATCATCCTTTGCCTGGATGGAGGCAGATGGGATATAATTCCTTCAATCCCTGAGTTGCTCTGCTGTAGCTCTTTTGGGAGCTCTGCTACCACCATGGCCACAGTGTGTATGTGAGTGTATTTGTGCTTTGGGGAATGTGATGTTACTCAATGGCTGACGTAAATCCTGCGTTGTACGAGGCAGCAGAGCAGAATTCCCTCGCTCCCTGTTTTACCCTATAAGGGCATTCCATGATGGCGCTGGAAACCTGCGCCTTCGCACAGATTTGCTGCAGCTGCTGCAGCACAGCAAAGCCAAGCCCAAGTTTGGATTCTTGTGTGTTGTGATAATCAGCTGGGGTTCGGAAAATCCTTCAAAAAAAATTGAATGTTCTGGCAACTTAACAAGGCTTCTGAAAAAAACCAGCAGTTTAACATCTGGAACAAAAATACTCTGAGGAAGTCCAAGACCAACACAGCACAGAACATTTTCCCCCCATAACTGTTACTGTACAGCACTTTCTTGTCCCCAGCTCAGTGAAACTGGAATGTTTGCATCAAGATGCTGAAACATTTTATTGGAAGTAATGCTGGAAGGTAGAAAGATAAAGAGCTATTCATACACTTGAACATTTTTTCAATTTTCTGAGTTTTGCTTATTTTTATTCCTGAGCCATGAATTTCCTCAGTCTTTTAATGCATCTTAATCTTCATCAATATTTAACTCTGCAGCAGAAATACTGCATACTTTGTTTTCCCATTTAACTTGAGAGTAGAGGGGTAAAAAAACATCTATGGAAAGAAGAAAAACAGCCAGTTCTAACGGAAACGACTTTTCCTTTTTCCACAAAATGTCCTGGAATAGAGTCAAGGAGAAGGATGAAAGAGAAAGGTGGACAGAAAGAACACCATGCTATTTCTGAGAATTAGCTACAGTAATCATTTAGCACACTCCTCTTCCTACCTTGGAGTCCCAGGTTTAAGACCTGCCTAAGATCAAGAGCAAAATTATTTCTCAGAGACAGGCTTAATTCTCAGCAGACATTAGCACGTAGGAGCAGCTCCCTGCAGTGACATGAAATGAAAAGAGCCCCACATACACATAATTGCATACATTATGTACACATACGTACATCCACACATACATATGTACCTACAAGATCCTTTCAGATGGGGGTGGGAAAGATAAGTCAACTTTCACAAGCTATGAGATGTCACACAATTTTCAATATTACCTGGAACAGCAAGTTCCCATTGCATACAACAGACAGTCTGTAAGAAACTGCCCAAGACAGAGCACAACTGATGTAACCCTATGCTAGGAGAGATGCACCACATGTCATTGTCACTGTACTATGCTAGAGCTTTCAACAGAAAAACATTATTTTTGTGTTTCCTTTACCTCTAGCTGAAATCTCTATGTTCAGATCATGCTCTGAAAAGTTTCAGATACATGATTTTCCAACTGCCCACTCTTCCATGGAGTGGCACCTAGAGCAGCACTTGTGCCTGGGACACTGGTAGTTTCCATTCATCTGGTTAAAAATAAAATTAAGAAAATCTTAGAAAAGAATGTATGACAGGTTAAGCTTTCCAACACACGACTTTCAGTGTTGGTTATGAAATGCTACATGGTCTTTCCTTGAAAAAAACAGTGGTGCTCATCTTAGGACAAGCTCATGCTCTGCCCTCTAATCCAAATTACTGGGGGCTTGTGCTACATGAAATCAGACCCCAAATACTGACTGTAACAGCATTAAAAGTAACATGTCACCTACCAGAACCCAAGAGACCCTAAGGCCCCTGAAGAAACTGTGAACACCCTCAGCTCAGCCAGATAAACTGGCTGTGGAAGGCTCAGATTACAGAACCAATATATAACTGTGTCTCTCCATTCCCAATTGCAGCTGAACTCCAGCATCACATCAACAGACACTTGGCACATAAAACAACAGCTTTCAAGTGCCCTTACAGAAATTAATGATTCCTCCCCAGCTCTGCAGCTTCATTGTTTTGGGAGGATAGATAGAAAATGGTGCATCCCTGCCCTGCTGACTCAGTCAAGGGAAGCTACAGGTGCTCAGCTCTACTTAAGGAGAGCTGGCAGGGGGAAGCCTGGCCACCAACTGGTGGCTTGTGCAGGCAGAGAACCACAGCACCTTCAAAGGTGCTAAGGAACCAAGTGGGAGCCACAAAGCTCATGTTAGAGAAGAACCTGTGCCCACTGTTTTGTTCCTCTAAATATGGAAGGCTATTCAATTAAACAAAAACCTCAACAGACAGAAAGAATTGGGATCAGAAGAAGTAAGTGTTGGTTTTTAGTGGGTTCCTTACAGAATGCCAGCTCTCACCAGCAATGGTGGGCTTTCTGATGCTTTGTTTATTAATGTAAGATTTTCCCTCTTGATCAGAGCAAACAAGATGAACAGGCAGAAAGAGTACAAACAAGCTTTTTAATCATAGCCTTGAATTTTTTACAGGCTCATGAGATTTATAGCAAAATGCTCTTCTCCAAGTTAGTTGTTCCTCTTTTCAAATATAAATAAGACCCATACAATCTTCTTTTTCAAGAAAAAAAAAATCCCTAACTTATGCACCTCTGCTGCCAAACAACACATAACTGTTCATTGCTGTCTTGGGGCAGCAGATGGATCTACAACTTAGGATGTATGGATGCTCCAGTGGCACCACTGCTCCATCCAGGGGAATTGTATGAAGCATTTCCCCAGTGCAGAGCCCACCACCACCAAGGATTCCATAATAAAATATTTTCAGTGTTTTTGGAAGTGTTTGTTGCTGAACAACAAGGCAAACCATTCTCTTCCCCATTCACAAGCACAGTTGTGATGCTGGGACAAAAACTAAGCCAAGGAGTTGGTGTACAACCAGTGCTCCTGCTGCAAACTCAGAGCATCATTTTATGGATTTCCATTGTCCATCTTCTGGGTTGCAAACCATACAGGCTTTGCAAAAGGCTGCTAGAGTCCATCCTCTTTCAGTGAAAGGTCTACCCTTTATGCACAGGCAGGGAAAGTACATCCCATAGATCACACCCCTCTCTCCAGGGCCCCAGACACACACAGTGGCACTTCACTATCCCTCCCATTCTGCCCCAGCTTCAAACCTGCATATTGCTTCATTTTAATCCCACAATTTCTTACCCTATTTTAGCTACAGTTAATCCCTCCTTTTGGCAGCTGGCTGCCCAGAGGACAATTCTGTGTTTCACTGTTACACTACACAGAATGTAATGAATCTTTAATTAAATGGGCTTGATGAGGAAAGTCATTCAAATTAGGCTTCATCAGCAAGACAAAACCCCAGCTGTCTTTCATGAAGGATATAATGAAGCACAGTTTCAGCTACCTGGAATCCAATTTTAGCACTGCAGAACAAGAGTTCATAAATCCAGCATTTGTTAGGTAAGCACGGAATGGCTGACAGTGTTTAAGATCTTGGACACTTTTCTATCAGGCACACTTTAAGCCATGCAGCTTTTATGGCAATTCCTTCATAAACCAGGAGGTTCTAACAATCTGACAGGCTTAATACAGCCACAGGCAAGAGTGCAACTGTTTTCACAGGGGTTGTCATTTGATCATCCAGTAAATTACAGAAAAATGGTGCAAGCACCCTGGAAAAGGCACCTCTGGGAAGCTTATTGTAGCTCCACGGAAACGGAGTAAATAAAGCACGCATCATCAGCACATCCTCAATGTGCTTCTCATCCCTTTAGCATGAAAGCAACACTGGGAGCTTCTCTTGTTTAATTTGCACAAAAGGATTCATGTGCTCGGTGCTGAATGACTCTTCACACTGACTTCAGTGGAAATAAGCTACCCTGGATTTCAGAAGAAAAAAAGCACTAACAGAAAGTTAATGAGGTACAAACCAGGTTATGAATGGACCAAAGAAAAAATTCTCCTAAAGCTATTTCCTGCCCTGCTGTGATCGAATACACGCCTTTTAAGGGCTCACCTTACCCACCCTCCTGCCTTTCCTTAAGCAATGCTTTATTCTAGCCCAAGACTTTCTTCACTTTTCTAATCAGTTTCCATTATGTCTTTTTTCTTTAGAGTCCCCCACTGTTACAGCTCCACCAGGAGCAGTAATGCTGAAATCAGCAGCCCAGACTGGCTACAGTCTTTTAAAGAGTCTTGAAATGGAGCCAAGGTGGAATAATTCTGCTGGTCAGGGGGTTTAAACTCTGGGACTCTTACTGCAGTGCCTGCATCCCTGCTCCTGCCAAGGCAGCTCTGCACACAACAACATGGAAAGTTTTAGAGCAGAGTCTAGCCTAGGGTAAGAAAAAATTCCTGACCTACAAGTTTTAAGAAGGAAGTTATGAACCAGGGGGCTGGATTTGGCCCCCTTCAAGCCAGAGGGAGACCCAAAGGCAGAGCATAGAGGCAGACCAGTTCTGGCAGAGAAGCACTCAACCCACACAAGAGTTTTCCCTATTTCCTCCTCCACTGGAAGAAGGAGGGTGATGCAAGTTTGCTTCATGTATTTGTTTCTTGTTTTTATGTTGAAAACCACCACCATGCTACACACACATACTGTGCTATCACTTCCAGTGAACCATTTCACCTACCTTCAAATACTTCTCTCAACTACATTCCCACCTCACCAACTCACACTCACAACCAGCAAGGCTCAGAGCTGGCTGGCAATCTGATGAGACAGGCTCTCACAAGAATTTCCTGCTTCTGGTTCAGCCAGACATACTGCAACAACAGACACTCTCGCAGTATTTTGGCACCCCTACTCCTTGTTCAGGCCAAGACCCAGGAATGCAAGTGAAAAAAACACTTTTTAATTTTTAGAATTTTAAAATAGCTCTTCCCTATGCTGCCGTGGGTGTCTGGTTGGCTTCCACGCTCAAAGACTGCTTCCACTGAGATTAACTGAATTTGGAAACTACAGTGCTGAAGGTATGACCAAAAAATTTGCTTCCCAGAAAACAGCTTGGGACACCACCACAGTAGGGCGGGGAAGCAGTTTGCTCCAGAGAAGCAAATACTATGGAAAGAACAAATGACTGACCCTCCAAGTACACTGAATTCGGTTTTCCACGAGCCCTGGGATACTTCCAGTAAGCATTTCAATAAAGATGACCTAGCTGGGGAAAACTGCACGGGAGCCTCAGGCAAGACCTACAGATCTGTCATGCATGTTCCTCAAAGTGCTGCTCATGATGAACTAAGGCAGCCAGAGTTTCCATATTTTCTGGTCTCTTCTATTGAATCACCATGCAAGCCTGCACTACAGCTGGACAAGGCCATTCCTCAGTGTGACTAATGTCTCACACTAAATATTTCAGACACTTGTAGGCTGCTACAGCTCACACCTGTACTTCAGAGAACGTTTTTCAAGGTATCACTGCTGGACCAATGTAATTCCCACTGACAGATCAGCTTGGGAAAAAATCCTTGCTGAAAATTCAGAATTTGGGTCACACACAGAGGCATTCAAACAAATACTTCTTCTCATCCCAGGTCTCACCTTGTAGTAGATAGAGTCTGGATGTATGCCCATGCCACTGGCATGAAGTAAAGACCACAATGGTAAGTGAGGAAGGTCCTGGCACCTTTCAAGAGGGGTGACCCTCAGACATTCTTCTTGTTTTTCACTGAAAATGCAGCTTCCTACAGACTGTGCTGATACAAGCAGCAGTCAAGATACTTTCAAACACCTTTCCAACCTCCAGTATGTGACTGCATGCTCCTCTGCCTCGTGCTTAGCTTTCTTACAGTAGCAAAAACAGGGGAAGTGGGCGCAAGAGCACTTTTTTTGAAAAATGAAAATGACACTCCTAGCACATAGGAAGCTCATATTTTTAGGATGAGTTTAGAAACAGAGCCCAAAACTTCCCAATATGAGATTTTATAGCTGGTTTGGGCTCCTAAATCCTGCACAGGGCTCAGGAGTAAAGAGCCTGACTTTCAGAAGTGCTGAGCCCATACTTGGCCACTCAGGGCTCTGGCCACTGGTCAGAGGACACATACCACCATGGTGTGAGCTGTTATTCAGGCATGTTAGAACACTTTAAAACCATTGTGTTGATGATCTCATCGACAGGAGTTATCACTTATGCCTCTGTCTGCTACTGCTTTGCACCAGACAGAGTATGCGAGACAAGGAAAGCTGATTTTGACAGCAGTCACCTCCTCATCTCCTCTCGGAGTGCCTTCCCAAAAAGCTAAATGAGTGCATCCACTTTCTACCAGGTATAAAGGGGCAAACCTACAGAAAATCTCATTACTAGAGCAGTCAACACATACAGGAGACATGCCATATATTTGATGTATCAACAATGACGTGACAGCTTTCCCAGCTCTAGAGAGAATGCAAAAAGCAAGGGGCAAAGATTATGTGTTCTTTAAAGACCTACACTCCAAGTGGATTTAGCTTGTTCTTAAAACTAATTGCAGGATATATTTCACATTGCTACACGCTCTATTTAACATTACTATGGATGTGAGTTCTATTGTGCTATTAACCACACGCTTTCACAGGCACCACACTGCAGCCCAAAATCTCCTAGTCAATACTTAAGGCTAAGAAACGCTTTAATGCTACAGCCACATCTTAAACGTTTATCACACTACCTCAGACTTTCCACTAGTGAAAAACGTGACCATGAGACCAGCTTAGAGAGATGGCAAGTAAGCAGACACAAGGGAGGAGGGAGTTTAAGTGCTTTAAACTAGTAAGACTGATTACAAGCTCTGCATTAAGCACTGGCACCTTACAGGATTGAGCCCCATCTACTTACACACGTGCGTCATAAGCACAAGCCTTACAGTCAAAAGAAAAAGTCCCTTCTCTTGAAACCTAACATAACGTACAGAACACACACCAATTGCCTGTTTTCATTCTTTCACTGCTTCTGGTCTGAAAGCATTTGCTAAATCTACATCCAGCTGCCCCACACTCCTTCCTACTCCAGATCAGGCAATCAATGCTTGCACTTCTCTGATGGACACCTCTCTAGGACAATTCCCGTACCCTATGCCTCCTACTAGAACCACAGCTGCAGCTCATTCCAAGTGTTATCATATTTAACATGACTGTCCATGTGTATATGGTAGGACTAATAAAATTAAAATGGGTTTTCAGTACTTTTCATACAACTCCTGAGAAGTCCACTTTGTGACCAGCATAGCACTTCGTGGCATGTATAAGTTTGTGGTGAATCTGCTTTCAAGAATGCAAAACAATACACTATTTTTACACAGTATCGGGGTTTATATAAATTTGAATAAGACCTTACACACTGCATTATTAGCAACCCTTGGTTTACATTCCATCCAGAAAAACACAAACCCATCTCTTAAGAAATTTTAGGACTACTGCTGCATGTTAGAGGACTGGCAGACCTTTAGAAGCTCCCATTAGGCTTCTAGTTTGTGTGCAGCAACCTTGCATAGAGGGTAAGGAAACCAAGCAAAGTGGAAACTAGGTTAAATTCAGAGAAGCCTGGTGCAGAATTATAAGCAGTGCCTTTAGTCCTTAAGATGAAGCGTGGACAGAGCACATTTTTACTGCACAAAAGCTTTTGGCGGTTTCTGGTGGCTGCTGACATCTGTGCCAAAGTTCCCCTAAGGATGGAGAAATGAGAAGGATAAAGTCATGCTCAGGAAATATCAAAGTCAGGCCATGAAACAGTAAGCCCCAGGAGAGACAGGACATGCTTGCAGCTAGCAGAGGGGATGGCCATGGGAGTATTTTCCCATCAGTGCCACAAACACCGCTGCCTTAGTTCAGAGCCTGGAAAACAGTCACCTTTCTTTGTTTCACCTTCCCCTGCATTTACTTTTGCTGCTCCCCAATCAACCTGAATGGCCAGGACACAGAGCCACAGCAATGTGGGCTGCAGGGGAGCCAAGGCTCCAGCTACTGGGCCAGGCAAAACCATTGGGAGGGTTACTGCAGCCAAGTGACAGGCACCAAAGCAGAGATGCAACACACGAGCCCACCTTCCCTGCCCTGTCACACCTACGGGACAAAAGCTCTCATGACCCCAGTTTGATCAGGGCATCACTGATGTCATCAGTCTACACCAGACTTCAGCACAATGGGCTGATGTCTATGAAGACTTTGGAAATACAGAAAAATGCTCACCATCCAACCCTGGCCACACCAGCTCTAGTCCTGCTCCTGCAAAATCTCTCCAGTCAGCCCTGCACAATGCACAGCTGGTTTGATGCTCTCCTGCCAGAAATGGCTTTCAGGCTGCTCATGGCATTATCTCAGATACAATGAGATGCCACTCCTGGCAGCCTGCCATTCACCAAACCCACCCAGAAATGGCTCTGCTACTGCCATTTGCAGGCATAAAAAGACCAGCAGGTCTAGTCTACAATTTTTTGTGATTGAGTTATGTGTGAAGCCAGAGCATAAGGTGAGAAGAGAGTGGCACCTTCTCCAAATGGCTCCTTGCACCCAGAAAATGAATACCTATTTCCTATTACCAATGCTGGTGTTTTCAGGCTCATTTAATCTATAAAATGGTATTCAGGAAAAACCTGTTGATCATTTCCACAGCACAAATTGGCAGATTATCAGCTGCCATCAGCTGTCCCACAACTGTCCCACGACTGTCCCAAAATAAACCCCAAAGTCCATAGGAGGCTCTTCTCCCCTGGCAGTTTTCAGCAAAGGCTCTTCTAGGACATTCTCTTCCATAACATTAAGCCTTTAAGCCTGACTCTCCATATATTAAACTTCTATTTGCCAAGCATTCACTCCTAGGCCTTTCTAAGAATCATTTTGCAAAGCTTGGATGGCAGTATGTTTTCACAGCTGATGTGGAAAAGCTAGAAACAACATTTCCCAATGAGAAATCTCTGCTTTACAAAGTGTGCACTGTTTCTTTGGCTTAATCTGACTTGCTAAGGGTGCGGGGTGGGGGCTGTAGAATTCTTTTATATTGTTGACATAAAATATCTCTGACTGCCTTCATGGTGGAATCATTCCATTTCCTACTATCTGTTCTAGGATGGATATCCTGAGGCAGGGAAGAAAAAATAAATCAACATCTGACCACACACCACCCATTGCCAGTGCTAGTGATGGCCCACCTTATGCCACTGGACACCCTGATTAAGCCTGAACACAAATTTTCCCTTGCCAGGTGGGAGGAAAACACCAGCAAGATCTGTGCAAGGTTAAGACAGGGCATCTGCCTCCCAAAGAGGCAGCGCTTGGAACAACTCGTGACCTTCAGGATCACAGCAAGCGACTCATTATGAGTCTGCTAAACAGCTATCAGTATTACAGCTTATTCATAATGCATGAACAGCTTAAGTGTGTCACAGAGACCTGTATACCCCAGCAGCCTGACTCCAGCAGCGGCCGGTACCGGCAGCTTAAGGGAATCACACAGAACAAGCACAGAGTGCTGCTGTCTCCAGTATATCTTCCCCAGCTTATTGGAAGAGGCAATGCACATATTTCCAAAGCCAGCTATTGCATCTGGATCAAAGAGTTAAAACAGCTATTGATGGATCTCTCTTTCATAGCTGACATCCAGGTGTACTTTTGCCCCCCCACCCCCCAACCTTGCAACATCCTGGCAATGACTCTGACAGTGCAGTTGTGCACTGCATGACAAAGAACTTCCTTCTGCTGGAATCTGCTGCCTGGGTATTTCTCTGGATGTCATTTTCATATTGTCAGTCCAGTTCATTTACTCTGTACCATTTGAGATGTCGTAGAACTCTCCTATTTCTCCCCTCCCCAAAATAACTTTGCGCTGAAGGCATTTATCTAATTAGTGTTGCTTCATCCAGGAACAGCCCTACACTGCAACAAGGCCTTCTCATCCATCCACACACCTTTTCAGCTTATTCTGCACTTCCAAAATGGGTAACCAGAACCTCACACAGCACTTCAGGTCCAGGTGAATAATCAGTTTGAGCCAAGTCAAGAAAAAGGCCTTTCAGCAATGCTGGAGGTATACAGTGCTCATCTAGAAGGAACTGTCCTAAGCCAGAGCTCTCTGGTTAAGGCGGGCTGGTTGGTTTATTGTGTGACAATAAGATCACATTCCAGAACAAGATGAAGTTTAACAGAAACATTTGCTTTAAGGGTCATAAAAATAAGAGATTTCTGTATGGCAGTGCAGAAGCTCCCTTTTGCATGGATCAGATTTTCCCGGCGGGCCTTGCCAGCATCAGCGAAGACACGGCACCCTGTATGATACATGAAGTGCTGACAAGGGCTCTCCCCCATCTAGACAGCCAGGTCTCTCCCCACCCCTTTCTTTGACAGTGTGCCTCTCCTACACTGACATCTGCCCTGACTTTTCCTGCACTGGTGGTGGTAGAGCTACCTTTCAGTTTCCTTCCTTGCAACCAGTTCAGATCAAAGGGATCGAGAATTATTGGACAAATATCAGTAAGGCCAACACCAGAGTAGTGTCTGCCCGATTTCTTTTGGAAACCTACACTAAAACCAGCTTTCTCTGCACACATTTCAAGCTGCTGCAGCCAGAAAGAACGTGGAAAAGTGCCACCTTCTTGTCTAACACCCTCTACTCCAAGAAAGCACCATAGTTTGAAGTTTCTGAATACAGGAGTATTGGCTACAGGAGTCACCCAAAACCACCTTGCAAAAAACTCTGGCAAACTTTGCACAAGACCTCAATGAGATCTTTCTACTGGAAAATACATGCATTCCATTCATATCATCCTCCATCACTATCTATTGTTTCTATCAGCTCATTTTTGCCTCTCAACAGCTCACTCCAGCTCTTGCTAGCACAGGCACAAGTATTTCCATTAGAGTCTTTTAGCAGGTTCAAAGACATGAACAAGTGTATTAAACTTCAGTGAATACCTAGTGACTAGCAATAGCCATGCCACCTCTCCTCTGTAAAATGTTGGAAGAACGTGAGATTCATCACTTTTACTATTTTAAGCACAGTGATGACAGGCACACTCAGTACTTGGGTAGGTGAAATGCTTCAAAGTGCATTTATTGTTTGCAAAATTAACTCCTCTAGGGCTGCTAAATGTCTCTACTTCTACAGAGGCATGGTCTGCAGTTTACCACTAAACATTTAAATTATTTTTTAAAACATAGGTTGCTATTTCTGGAGAGCAGACCAAAAACTAGCTCTATCTCTAAAACACTTGTCTTTCTAGCCTGGGTTTGCATGGAGATGACCATCTCTATGGCTGCTACTCTGCAGCTCAAAGGACATCAACCACACTGAAAGGCAGAGACATTTGTACAAGCAGGATTCTTATCCTGCAACATCACCCTTTCTGAGATACAGGATTCAGCTTCCTAACAGCTCTTACATTAAAAGCCTCAGAAAAAGCAAAGAGAAATGCAAAATCAATCACAACACTGTCAACAGTATCCAATTATGTAGCAGTTTTGTTTTGGTTTGCTTCAGAGGCCAGCTGGGACTGAGCTGAGATAGATGATTTCATCCTGCCAGAGAACTTCAGTTGGCATCCGGAGACAGGCGTGGACAGCCAGATCCTTTACTATGAACATTCATAATGAACCCTCCAGAAACAAATTATCACAATCATTTTTTAAAGATGATGCCAAATACTGAATCTCTACTGACATGAAAATGAGTTCTGCAAGTTTTGAACAAGCTGATTTTTATCTAATTGTGTGGTTTTAATGTTGACTCCAAGACAGCAAAGCAGCACATCAGAGTGGTATCAGTAATCACTGGCCTTGGATGAATGCAAGACCTGACTCAGGTACATCTCAGCCATAAGACATTTCACTTTTTTTTTTTCCCTGGAAGATGAACTCCTAATACTGCTATAAAAGGCGCAGCAATAAAAGATATTGTCACCTGATGCTCTGGGTACATCATTTATCTTCACCCTACAACTGTGACTGACCAGATCTGACACCAAGAGTGAAGCTCTCGTACACCATAAAGTTGATTAGGGATATGCTTCTATAATAAATACCAAAAAAAGCAGAATGGTTTATTTTTCAAAGGGATGAATGATCAGTAATTACTGACAGTAATGTCTTTCTTGGTAGAAACATATTTTCTGTAGTCACAACCTCTGGTTGGCATGCCTGCCATAAACAATGTCTTCTACACAGATGTGTGTGTGTACTGGTGTAACTTATGATTAATGAAGATTGTTTTGTATACATAACTTTCGTTTCAGGTCAGCATTTAATGACTAGGTCTACATTTTTGATCCAGCATTATTTACTAGGAAACTTCTGACAAAGACAAGAAATCCTCTGAAAACTGATGAACACAAGCGCAGACCCTGTGTTCCCAGACTGAGCTGCTAAGCTCACTAAATATTCAACATGAATGGAGTATTGCAAGTTAAAACTCGCTATACAGTCACTTCCCACAGCATCCTCAGCAGAGTCATGCTGAGCCTGCAGCAGAGGCAGAGTACCTGCTCCAGAATCACTTCAAAATAACCAGTAGTAGTGGTAGAAATTAAAGCCTGCATCGGTTTATTTTAATGAAAAATACCTGTGCTAAGATCAGCCAGCTTGCTGAAGAGCTGCATGTCCCAGTCACCTCACCAAGAGGGATGATGGGAGACAAGAAGTTTAAGTGCACAACTGATCAGGCAGACTACACTGGGGATGTTATGAACCCACCTTCGAATCTTGAAACCACAATTCCAGAAGTGACTGTGGTAAACTAGTTTCTGCAATGCTTTTAAGTAAGGCAGTTACAAAAACAAACAAACCAAAATACACAAACAAAAAACTACAAAACATCAACTATTTAGGTTCAATTGGAAAGTCCAACAGGAACAGGGTAGCCCCAAGCCATATGTATAAGTCAGAGCAGCAGCAAACGATCTTTTTACTTGGTGGAAATGCTTATGGTTATTTGGAACCTTTAACCATTGAGCATTTGCACTGAACCATGAGCTCACCAAGGGCTATTTATCACAGCTAAAGCAACTGCGATTAACAAAGTACAGAAGCTGACATCAGGCTTGCACAGTAATAATCAAGCGTCTAGAAGAGATTAAAAACCAGGCATTTAATTTGGTTCTGACTTTTTTTAATCTTCTGGTCAGCAACTGGGATATTTCTGAGAATCCTGACATCACAATTCAATAATAAGTTCTAAATATGGCTTCTACTAGAAATGCATGAAACTCAAGCTGCTCCTAGACTGTTCTTAAAGATTGTTTTACAGTTCTATTGATAGAAACCAATTAGAATGAATACAGTCCACTTATATTGATCTGAATAGAAGCTACTTCCTAACATTTTCATTAAACAGGGGATCACAGGAGCAAAATTGAAAATGAAAAAATACAGTTCTTGGCATAGCCAGTTCACCCAAAGTGTTAACCTTATTAATGCAGGGTCAGAGCTACATCAGCAATGAACTTTTAAGACCAAAGAACCACATGCCCAAACTAAAAGGCATCACTTAAACTGTGAAGCAGATTATTTTTGAATTAGTCAGCTTTAGGAGGCTAAAACACCCATTCTTCTGTACACTGACAATTACATTGGCTCCTGGTAAAGATCTACCTGATGTTGCCCAAATGAGTGGGTTTTTTTTAAACTTCTCAGTACTGTTTAAGAAACTTCTCCTCTACTGCATGCTTTTCATTTAATTTATATACTAATACAGAACACACTGAAAATTAAAGCTATTGATACGATAAAAGAAAACACTGAAGCAGATTCTGATATGAGTTACTCCACTGCCTTCTGTAACCCATGATGGGCATCACCCACCATCCTGGAGAAAGACTCCAAGCAACACTAACTTTGTAGAAGATCGTAACATTTGGGTTTGCCAATTATAGGCCCAAAGAACAACCAAATCCCACATTAAAACTCAGGTATGCATCTTATCCAAAGTCTGGCTGGTACTTCTTAACTTGTTTTCAGAATGACAGAAAAAATGTTGAGAGTATCTTGCATGTTTTCACTCTAATTGTAAAGTTACACAGAGAACATGATGAAAAAGACAGGCTACAGGAGTATGTATATATGGCTCAGTATAGAATGAGAAAGGTATTAAAAAACCCAATCTAACAAGAAGGTGAAAAGGTACCTAGTGCCATCTCTAATTTTTGTCAGCCCTCATGTAAAGTGTTTGCCCATGTTTACTTACCTGCTGTTTTAAGTACTAAGCAATTACACCGTGGTAACCTTTGTGCTTTCTGTAATAAGTTTTCTAGGTGGAACACCAAGATGGTCTGGGTCATCAAGGGTAAAGCACAATAAGGATGTGCAAAGGGGTCAGTGAAAACATAAAGGACTGCCACAAGTTGTATGACAGTTTAAAGAACCATGAATTATTTAAAATGGTAATAAAACATTTAATCTCTTGCTTCTCTAGTGACCAGCCAGTGCTAATCCTCCATGGAAAGGAGATAGATTCCTGACAGCGCCAGCTCAACCAGGGAGCAGAAAGCCAAAGCCTCACTAAGCTCTGCACCCACATGACTGACAGAGCTGCCCAGACAGAGCTGGGTGGGAGCACATTGTCCCCCTGAGCTGGGCTGCAGGGAGTGCCCTGCTCTTCCCCCAGGGCTGCCCAGCAGCACTGAGCATCCCTGTGGGAGGGGTGCCCAGGTACAGGAGCTCCTCTGCTTGGTTCATCCAGCTCGGAGGCCTCACTGAGGTTTAGTCAGCTTGTGCCCAGCATCAAAACTGCCACCATAAAGGAAAAAAAAGACAGACCACTGACATGACAGAGGAGACTCCCTTCCGAAGGGAACAGAAGGCTCCCCATGCAGACCAGACCCACTTGTTAGGGAAGCCTGCTGCCCCCCTGGGGCCCTGGTTAAAGATGGAAGAGAAAGCTTCCTCCCCTGATACAGCCTTCAGATTATTATCCCTTACTGATTTTTCAGGTGTGCAGCAATGAAGTCCCAACAAGAAGTCTGAGGGCAACCAACAGACCTCAGAGCCTTGGGACAACTGGTTATAGGATCGGGAGCACAAGCAGTATTTCCCCTCCAGCTTTTTAACTGCAGGGAGTGATGAGTGAAGAAACAAGAGAGCCAGCAGATCAATACCTGGCTCTGAGCCTGGTGTCACCAGCAGAATTTTTGGGTTTTGATAATGGGTAGGTTTACACAACAGCAGGCCTGCTGGAGACACTTGTCTTTCTCCTTGCAGAGGAGTTAGCAGGGCTCACTGAGCCCTAGAGTTTTAACTAGAATTTTAAACTAGATTTGAAGAGAAAAAAATATAAAAACCAGGATAACTAGAGATAAGCCTGGGGGCAGCACACCAATGTTTGAGGGATGGTGTGCTTAGTGAGGCTGCTGAAACAGCCATTTGCTGTCTCAGTGGAAGCAGGGGACGCAGACCCATGTGGCAGCAAAGGGTTACTGATGTGCAAAGTCCCTCTGCATAAGGTGATTGTGAACAGAGGACTGGTGAGTGATTTCGTGGCTGAAGGCCACCTTAAGAACAGAAATAATGAAATAATTTTTGATTATTGGAGAAATTGGCCTGTTTAAAGGACTGGTTGACAGAATCCCTTGGGAGGCACTACTGAACTGCCTGTGGCTAGGAAGGGTCTCCAGAGGGGTCTGGACAGGCTGGATCAATGAGCCAAGGCCATTTCTATGAGGTTCACCAATACCAAGTGCTGGGTCCTGCATTTGGGCCACAACAACCCCAAGCAGCACAACAGCCTTGGGACAGTGTGTCTGGAAAGCTGCCCAGTGGAGAAGGACCTGGGGACACTGGTTGGCAGCAGCTGAACATAAACACGAACCAGCTGTGCCCAGGTGGCCAAGAAGGTCAATGGCCTCCTGGTCTGTACCAGCAATGGTGTGGCCAGCAGGACCAGGGCAGGGATTGTCCCCCTGTGCTCAGCAATGGTGGGGCCACACCCCGAGTGCTGTGTCCAGTTCTGGGGCCCTCATGACAAGAAAGACATTGAGGGGCTGGAGTGAGTCCAGAAGAGGACAGTGGAGCTGGAGAAGGGTCTGGAGCACAGATCTGTGAGGAGCAGCTGGGGGAGCTGGGGGGGCTCAGCCTGAAGGAAAGAAGGCTCAGAAGGGACCTTACCACTTTACAAATACCTGAAAGGGGGTTGTAGTGAGGTGGGAATTAGTCTCACCTCCCAGGTCAGAAGCAACAGGACAAGGGGGAAGGCCCTCAGCTTGCACCAGGGGAGGTTTAGACTGAATGTTAGGGAAAATTTCTTCACTGAAAGGGTTGTCAAGCTTTGGGCTGCCCAGGGAAGTAGTGGAATTACCATCCCAGGAGGTATTTGAAGGATGCATAGATGGGACGCTTAGGGACATGGTTTAGTGGTGGACTCAGCAGTGCTGGCTTAACAGTTGGACTCTACAATCTTGAAGGTCTTGTCAAACCTAAAGGATTCTAAAGGCTCACATGTGTATGCTGTAGAACAAAACCCCCATAACCTAATTAAGTTCAGGAGCCCAGCAGAGGCTTAAATCTCTTTCTCCTGAGCCTAGCTTTTCTATTACTTTGAAACAGACATCATTAACGTGCAGGACCATCTATACCTACAGAGAGAGTGGAAAAAATGTCTTGCATTTAGCAGCAGCTATGCTGTATTACCTCAGTGTATGCAATACATAAATAACTTAGTAAACTCTTTTTGCCTTCTGTTTTTTTTTTTTAGAAACCCCTACCTCCTGGTGTGACAACTATCCCTGCAAGCAGTAAGCTGCAGTGGGACAATGGGTGAGTGTAGGCTGAAGCTGTGGCTCATACACAGCTACACAGCCATGCAGAGGCTCTACAGGGTGGGAGGGGTGGCAGCTGAGGGTGCTCAGCACTGAGGAGCAGGTTACCTGGCCCAGCACAAGATGGGCTGTCGACAAAATCCTGCCACACAGCAAGTAGATTTGGGAAGAGATACCAAGCAGTCAGGTGGTTTCCAATCAGGTGGTTTCTCCAGTTCTTGTTGAGAGGATGGGATTTGACAAACACAGTCCTTTGTTGCTCATTCTGTCCCTCACTGCTGAAGGACCAGCTTTCCTATACCACATGAATGCAGTCACAAGTTCCCAGTGTGTCTTGGGGGTGTAGGGAACAACAAAAGTCTTGGGTAGAAGTTTCCTCTTAACCAAGCAAGGAAATACACTGAGCTCTTCTGCTGCAGCTCCTGTAGTTTTCCCAGCACCAACTAATTCTCCATTCTCTATTTGGCAGCTGAGAAGAGACCAGGTCACTGTGGGGGCATTTTGCTGAGCTTTTGGGTTTCCATCTGTCTGCATAAGCACAGAAATGGTGGAAATGATGTTTTGTGCTATCCCAAGCACATTAAGACAACTTAGGCAGCAAGAGCAATGTGCTGATGAGGGCTCTTCACAGCAACTAACCCTGCTGTATGCAGAAGGTGACGTTGAGAGTTTATACAGGAGGAATAAACAATTGAGAACATACTGCTGGAACAAAAGGTGTTGGAACTGGCAATCTGATCAATGATCACAACATTTCCACTGGACTTACTCAACTTAAGCATCAAGTGCACTGGTGACTGCACACAGCTAAGCAAAACACCAGTTTAGACATATTAGCAATCTACCTTTGGCTTACTTCAAAAGCCTTTACCTTTCTGCCAAATCAAAACTCCACAGAAACTATGAATTTTAAAGTAAGTTCAGAAGCTTATAACACAGAAACATAATGCCTTGAAATAAGGCTGACTTGCAAACAAATCATTAAATGCATGACTAATTTTTCTACTTTACTAAAAAAATACTGGGCTCTTTCCCAGCACTGCCTGAACATGACCAAATTTAATTCAATTCTTTTTTTTCTCCTTACAATAACTTGGAGCAAGAACAGACATAACCCTGGATTTTATTTTGTTTTGTTCTAGACAGGCAATCAGTAAAGAATCCAGTACTGCTGGGGGGATAAGCAATAGTATCTATAAAGCCTGAAAGCTCAATCAATGCTACTACAAACTACTGCAGAAATTTGTCTACTGCATAGTGTTACCATAATTGGTGACAAGCCCTCTTAATAAGGAGTCTAGTCAGTGAAAGAAAAAGCCATATCCTTCTTGAATACTGCATTTAGGTTTTCAGTAGCATGAAACAGGAGATTAAGACAGTGCTGCTCTGTTCATGCATCTGGCAGACAGTTTATCAGAAGGCACAACACACCTGAAACAGGACTGCTCCAGCTGTGTATGCAACCAGGCTGTTGCGCTTGGGATGCACCTCAGCAATCCCCTGTGTCTTCAATTTGCACTGGTCTGATCAGGCTTCAGAGCTCAACCTACCACATGCCTCTCTGGCAGGCTTCCTGGACACAAACCCTCCCTCTATTAATTACTTGCAGAAATGGTGCTCTACAACCCTTTTTCCCTCATCCTTTCCTTATTCCTCTGCCCCTGCCTGCTTTGGACAAAAATACATCTAACAGTAAGACAAGTCCAGCTGAGTCCTGCCTTATAGGGAGGCTCAGGTCAGGAGTACATGATCAGGAGCTGGGCTTTACTGGCTTAAGCCAAGCATACGCCAACTGTACTGCTAAAATATTCATGGGTTTGCACTTATGTTACATAAAAAGGATAAGAGATTGCAGTTTGAGAAACCAGTGCTTACGTAGCCTGCATCCACCCTCTTTCCCTGTCACCCAGTACAAGTGACAGTGCACGGCAACAGTCTGGGTTCTCTTTCATAACAGTCAACAGATGTAGGATCCTTCCTTTCCTGGGGCAGTACTTTGCACTTGTCCCTGTCCATGGGTCATGAAGTCTCCATGGGTCAGCCCCTTTCTTCAGCCTGGTAAGGACCCTCTGCACAGCCTAGACCTCAGTGGTATCACTTCTCACCCTTGTCCCAGTTTGGGGCCACTCACAGCTCAAGAGAGATACCTTAATCTCCTCTAGGTCACTGATAAAGGCAGATTTGACAGGACAGATGGTAGGACAGATCCTGCAGCAACATCACTTGCCACCAGACTCCAGCAACTATCTCAATGGGGAATTCAGAGACTGAACATAAACCTCAGAAAATTATCTTGGGAGGCTTCTAACAGACACTCACTGGGATTGGCAGGAGGGTCAGGAGCAGGTACTGGGCTCCCTCAGGACAGGCTGCCCACATATCTCAGTGCCTGGACTTCCTGAGCACCTGTGGCTGTACCTCCAGAACCAAAGCTGGAGGCAGTAAGAGCAGAGAAGCTTTGGGTACACTAGGGAACAGCCTCATGCAGCTGCAACATGCAGCTCTTTCTGGGGGCTCTATGAAGGTGACATTATCACAGACGTTTGCCAAGATGTCCAAGGCACACACAGCCACAGCATACAGAGCTCTGGGTAGGCATGTGTGCATTCCTGCTTTCTAAAGCCTTTGCCATTTCCCTGTTTTCAACATGACATCCTGGTCACCAACTACTCAACACAGACACCCCAGCTAAACAAACCTGATAGTAACCACGCCAGGAAGGGGAGGATGCCTTGGAGAGGAGAGGGATCAGGAACAGGCAGGTAGCATCCAGCAGAAATGAGCGCCTTCTCCCCCCTTCCACAAGATACTGCTGTAACGATGTTACCAGGAGGAAGAATTGTTGTAAATAAGAGTTAAATGCTCAGACAAGCACTACACTGCAGTGTCATGCATTGTTATAACTTTAAAAGGATACTTGTTCAATTTTTTTTTTTGCTTTTACTTCATAGAAAACTCAAGGGAGGGATTGCTCCATCACTCAAGAACACTAAGAATATTCAAATTATGCCTGATCTCTCTCTTGTTCGTGACTCTGCCTGGACAAGTCACTCATGGAAATAAGTAAATCCCTCCTCCTGAAGGGGAAATGGTACAAATGGCAGCAGGACTCACTGAGCTACATAGCAGCATGTCATGGAAAGGACCAGTGAAAACTTGCTTTGACTCTGGCTAAGAAACAGCTGCTTCTGAGAGCAGCATGTGGTAAACACTTCACTCTGGTGCTGTCACCTTAAAGAGCATTCAGGGTGTTACAAAGAGTAAATACACATGGTTATGCACAAGAAGTGCACGTGTACAAGTTGTATGTAGTATCTCAGATAATACACTGCTGGGGAGAATTTAAGAAAACTTTGTAATTGATAAGAGAAAAGCACTATGTAAAAAACACCAAAACCAAGAGGAGCTATTGCTGTACTAGAGCTAGCGGCCTGTCCCACAGGCAGAACAGCACAGGCCTGTGGATCTCACAATGCACTATGGTACCAATGATGGGAACTGAAAGAGACATGAGAAGGGTTACATTAAAAGATGCTTTCAGGAAGGCAGGCTGTCACTGCTCGTTGAGAAGATAACTGGGGGGCACTTCAATGCATGCACTGCCTGATGAAACTAGTTTATGAATGGGCTGAAGACATCAAGAAAGTACTAAGAAGATCTAAAGCAAGGCTCCTATGGGTGTGCATCCACCACACCCCTCTCCAATGGCCTGTGTCCCCCATACATGCAGGGTGCCTGCAAGGGTTGCACAAGGAAGGAGACATCAGGTTCAAGGGCATTAGGGCTGACACCAAGTACAGCAAAACACACACCAGCTCTTGTGCACAGGCCAGTACATATAACTATCGCAGGCACGAGTGATGCACTGCCTGGGGCTGAGCTCGGGTTCAGCGTGTACTGAATATGGGGTTTGCGGACTGAGCAGGGCGGCACCGTGGTCACAAACCCGCACAACCCGCCAGCGACCCATCCCGCCGGACGGATTGGGCACGCTGACACGGAGCGAAAGCCCGCACGCCCCAGAATGGATGAGTCATAGTTCACACTGCCTATCCACTTGTCTCCAGGAGCAGAGCATCGCTCTCCAGCAAGCCCAGCACAGCGGGGCTCCGCCGCACAGCGAGCTCGGCTGCCGGCGGCGGGTACGGGGCTGAGCCGCTGCGCGGGGCCGCTCCCGCCGAGCAGGGCTGCGGCTCCGAGCGCGGTCCCCGCTCCGCCGCTCCCGCCNGGACGAGGGACGCGCGGCCGCCGCCGGCTCAGGCAGCGCAGAAAGCGCCGCCCGCGGCCCGGCCGCGCCCCATTGGCTCCCCACCAGGCACATTTCCATGGGGCCGCCGCCGCCGCGCTCCCATTGGCTGGCGGCGGCAGCCGGGCCGCGCCATTGGCCGCCCCCCGCTTACCTGTACGGGCGGGCCCGGCCCGCCCCGCGTGTGGCCTGAGGGGCGGCGGGGCGGCACAGCCCCGTTCCGCTAGTTCTGTGCGGGGGCACGGTGTGCTGACAGCGCTCTAACCCCGCGTCCAGACGCATTCTAACATCCATTCCAGCTCGGGTGGGCAGGGGGAAGGTTGATGACCCTCGGGCTCGAAGGTGCCTTGGCTTGGCCACCTGCGAGCCCTTTGCCGCTGCCTTCTCCTTCCGTGGTGATACAGCTGAAGACCAGGCTGTTCATGTGGGTGACCAAAGGAAGAACATCCCATGACAAGGACAGCTCCAAATACAAATGTTAAGGAAATAAGCCCAGCCGACTCTGCTGTCATGGTTTTCTCCAGGGCACTCACCGGCAGAGCATGTGCACCTGCTCCCACTCCTTCATACTATTAATGTTTCCACCTCTGTGGAGGAGGGACACCGCTGCTGCGCTCCACCTCTGCCTCAGCGACTGAAACAACGAGGATTTCACACACTTTTCCCTAAACAAGCGCTTCCCTCGGTTTCATTTTCTCCAGTTTTACCCTGGCTGGAGGTTATCCCGGAGGAGGGCCAGCCCTTGCCAGAGCACATCTCTGTCCCCCAGGCAGCAGGCAAATGAGTCTTTGTGCCACACCGCGCCATAGGCAACATCCACAGCACCACTCCTCAGCGGCACTGCTCCTGCTCCCAAGCCACCCAGGTCTCTCCAAGGTTCGTCCTCACCAGAGCAGACAAGAAAAAAAGAAGGAATATGAATTTTCCTTCCAGCTCTGCTTTTGCTGGCAAGGCTTTTGCAAGTGTCCCTTTAGTCATGGAGGGGACCCCACTAGCACACAGCTCTGTGTTCCCCCTTCAGAGCTCAGACAAAACCCAGGCAGCTGCCTTGGCCATGCTGTCACAGATATCTGCAGATGTTCAGCATTTGGGAATAGGGTTAATGAACAGCACAAAGGAAATACCAAAGTGTGTTTCTAAAATGGCAGCTCACTAGATTTTCATCTGCATTTTCCACACGTTCTCCAAATATTCTGTAAAGGCTGCTTTTACTTAATGCACATAGGCACAGTTATTTGAATAACTGTCATTCACTGAATAATGTGCAAATATTACTTTGCTTAAACAAGTGGACAGGTAATTGAGTTGCTATCATGTAGAACATTTCAAATTCGTGAAAAATCTCTACAAGTAGTATCATACTGCATCCGGTGTAACATGTAATCCTTCCACCATTGTTAAAGCCTATTTGGACTTATTACATATTTGGGATATAGTCATTGGCACAGTTTGGTTTTCTTTTAGTTGGCATCACTTTCAGCCAGAAGAAAAAGTGCTACTATCCAGTAATTTTAAAACTTGCCAGGGTTTCCTGCAGCCAATGGATTGGAAAGTTATAGTCATACAGATGTTTTTGACATCCACAATCACTTTATGTATTTGTAAGTGGTGACAATTTTTAGATCTCACTGAAAGTGGAGGCTATGAGGTGATGCTACACTGAGATCTCATACACACATGACATGCTCTCTAGGACAGTGCCAGAGGCACAGTCACCAGTCCAGCTCAGGTGGCCACAGCTGCTCCCTGGGAGCTGGTCAGGTATCACTTCTGACAGCTCCTCAGTACCTTTATGTGCGACAAGGCTGGAGAATCTCCTTGTGAGACACAGTGCTGTGAGACAGTGAGTGCTAGGCACACAATTGTGTGTTGGAAATATGTATCGTAGCTGTTTAAACAAGGTTTCAAAACTAATGACTACAGTAAAAAAGTCATCTGTATTCCCATAAATGTGTAAAACTGTGCAGTTTAAAGACAAATTAAGATCTGTTTTCTGATTGTGATTATTGTTCTATTATTTATGGTGAACAGAAAGGCATCATTAACAATCTAGGAACAGATGCACCCAGAGTAATATTGTGCATATTTATAATAAGATTATCAAAATATCAGTTTACTCACAAATTAACATTACAAAATACAATGTGTTCACATAGTCTTATGGGAGTGCTGTTAAAATTCATCATATGCAGTAATGCAAAATAGGTCAGCTACAGGCACCAAAATAGTATTTAAATATTCTCTACCTTGTTGAATATCCAGTATTTTCCTGTAACTATGTCCTGCTGGAGAGACTAGTATAAAAGAACAAAGCTGCCCCCCAGCAAAGAAAAAAGCTGTGTCACACTATGGAAGTAATGCAGAACAATGAAAACTGTGCTCCTAATAGAGTATGGACTGCAGATCGCTAAGCATTATCACAGAAAGCTGTATTTGGAATGGAGAAAATGCTTCATACAGAGGAGGATGCAAATCCAGGTGTTGTGTGACGGCACTGCACAAAGTCATCTGCTGGCAGTGACAAGAAGAAGAAAATTGCTTTGCAAAATGTACTTGAGGGTGCATTGGTGAACAGTGCATTCACAGAGAAAGGAACAGATACTGAAACAGTAGACATGGTTTAAAAGTTATGACAGAAAAGTGTTGATAACCAGCGTAAAATTTTAGTCATTTGACAAAAAAAACCCACCAAAATATAAAGGAGCATATCAATAAGATGTTTCTTTTTTCACAGCCACAACTTGAGAACAGCCTAGGTAAAAAAAAAATTACCACAAAGATGAAGGGAGCAATTTCCACAAGGCAGAAGGCAAGCAACAAGCTTAAACTGTATCAAGGAAAAGTACAAAAAACTTTCTCACAATAAAGAGCAGAGAAAAAGATTGCCTGGTAAAGATGTGCAGCCTCTATACCAGGTGTTTTTTAGAAGAAGACACATCTGCTGGGAGCAGAAAGCCAGAGATGGGGGAAAAGGATGGATAAGGAGAGGTCCCTTCCAGTCCTGTGATTCAATGATTATTTTTACACTGGATACTATTGTTTTAGTGAAAACAGTTATGTAGTGATGAGTCTAATGTGCCCAGCAGCAAATTCATAACCTTTGCCTGGGTCACTGAAGGTCAGAGATGGCCAGTGCTGTTGAACAGTTTGTGTGACCGTGACAAAGGAGAATTTGGATCACTGCTGAATACAAATGCATACCACACAGGCAATTGCTCAGGCATGATAGGCAGCTGCAAAGTTGGAAAACATTTCCCATTGCTTGGAAATGCTGGAACATCACCACCGTCCCTAAAACCTTAATGGACATCTCTCACACTATTAATGAAATGCTGCTTGAAACTCTAGAGAGTGAAAAGCCAGGACAAGACAGCAACTGAACCATTCAATAACCAGCACATCCCACTGTAACAAAGGGAATCTGCACCAGAAAAATGGAGAGATGCTGAATTTCACTTTGAAAAGGAAGACAAGTTTAAGTGATTTCTTCAGCTCAATAGAAAACTGTGCAACCACTGCACAGCCAAACATCATTAGTAACACTGATCTGCTGGAAAAGCTCCCATTATCATCAGTGGATCATTCTCTTAGAAGAGGTACATGACCAGGTCTTACTCACAGCCACAGAAGAGAAAAATGTTACTTTAATCATGCCTTAGGTACACAAGCAGTGACTCAAAGGGGTTTTCACCCAGGCAGTTGTCAGAAGTTTTCTCTTTCTGCTCTTCTACTGTAAAAAACCACAGTGACTCAGTGAATCAGTATTTCTACTAAATAATTAAGTTTCTAGGCTCCTCATTTAGAGAAGCTGAAGACATTGGGCAGGCAACGAGGCACTTCACCCCACTGAATGGACTCCCAAGCTCCCAAGGGCTTTTACCTTTTCCAAATGCTGAACAGATTTGTTTGCCATCTCTTCTTTACATAACAGATACTTCTGGAAGAAAAGAACATTTATGCCATCCAAAACTTCTTCTGGATGGCATCAATCAAGAGTGCATCTGCCAGCCTGTAGAGAAAACCTTTTGGGGAGCAGCATTTCCCTTGCCTGAGTTGAACCTATGCTATCTCAGTGTCTTACTGGGGTCAGATAAATTCTATATATAGCTGGTTTGGGGGAAACACAATATTTATTTTGTCTGCTATGGGATAATGATCTGGGTGTTTTCTCAGCTGGCATTTTGCATCCTGCAGAGAAGGAGGAATTCCCATGAAGTGACAGCTACACAGTTGTTGGGAGACAAGGCTGTCAGAGGGTGATTCTTTGCAAGTCAGCTTTGGCAGCATTGTTGCTGTGACACGGCACCCAGCAGCCTGGACAACATGCAGAGGCACAGGGCATTCCTCACATTTGTAGTCTTCCCACGTGTTGTGTTACAATAGATTGCAGTTATTGTGTACAACCAGAATCAACTTCTGGATTTTCTTGGCTGAGCAAACAGATCACTGAGGCAAGAGCTGCAGGATTCTGACTGTTTATCTTCTGTGCTCCTATCTCCTCACCTTCATCATGCCTTACGACCACTTTTACCCTTCTTTCTATGCAGGAGAAAAGTCACTACTTGAATTTTTAAAAAAAGCATAGGTTAGCTACCACAGGTATGAGATGAAAAAATGAGATTAGTAGTCTGTGGAAATTTATACTGAATTACATAAGTTAACATATCTCTTACAGAAAATGATAGAAATGCACCATTTGTGTCCCTGATGGACAGACTTCCCAGAAATATGCCAGAAATGCTACTCCAGCTAAGAGAAGGAGGAGACAGAGCTAGGATAAGTGTCTTGCAAATGGTTATTGTTGTGACTGCAACATAACAATATTTCTGCTATCAACAGTAATTTTAATAAGGTATGCTATTTTATAAGCTTGGCAAGAAAGCATCAGCTCTAGGAGTAAAAGGGGAAATGGTTCATGCCATTCATACTTATGTAGCTACTGTTCAATGGGTCTCATGAATCCAAAACCAGCTGCTGTGAGTGCTGCAGGTGCCCACTATGGGGCTTCCTGAGGGAAGGGTGGGATAAAGCCTTTGCTAAATCACTGCTGCTAAACTGGGCTGCACTGGTACAAGAGGAAAAATGCATATGCTGTGTTCTCGCCTTCCCTTCATATCTACCATCAAAACTATGTCTCGATTGCCTAAAAAAGCAAATGCTAAAAATGCTGATGGATGCAAGTTAATATTTTTGAAAGGATTCAAACCCTTCACAATGTAACTTGAGTTACCTTTTAATGTTTATCCTAAGACTCCAATTCCCTGTTGTAGAGCCAGTTGACCAGCTGGCAGCACCCTGCAGGTGTGGCAGGCTGTCCTTGCCTTGCATTGCCCGAAAAGCCCTCACAAGCTCAGCAGGAAGAGGCAGTGACATTTGGCTGTAGCATTTTTTGCTTTTCATGGTTTGCATTTCTCATTCCTTCTAGCAGCCAGCTGCCTGAGAACTAATTCACAGCCTTTCTTTTCAGTTAGGCATCTTTTGCCTTGATTTATAAAAGCTTTGTACATTTTTTTTGTTGACTTGGTCAATAACTTGCAAATGCAACTATGAAGCTTTATATTTGCATGAAACTTGTTAAAGTGGAATTAGCTTTTATATCCACATCAAACAGAATGTATGTGTGCATATATATAGATATACACATTTCTATATCTATGTGTATGCACATGAGCCAACAACTTTGTGATTTTTTTTGTGTTCCTGCAAAGGGCAAGGAGTTCTTTTGCCAGCTTCCTTAGCACTGAGATTAGAGCTAGAAACAAACAAGCAGATAAATACATCACAAATCAAGCTAAGAAAGTTAAAGATTTTCAATAGGCTTTTCTACCAAGCTTATTAATATGCTGACCTAAGTGTCAGAATTAAGGTTATAAAACAATGAGGGATACATAGATCAGCTAAAGTGTTAGTGTATCCAGGTGGCAATAACTCTTGCTATAATTCCTATAATATAATACACAGAACAGACTTGAAATGATCTTGTCTTCTTGAAAGGGGAATGTTTAACAGCTGTTTGCCCCCCACGGGGGCCTGATGGGTAGGTGCTTCCAATGGAGGCAGACAGTACACAGCAAGTGGCACCAGTTGGAAGGCTTGAAGAGGCAATGGGTGGTCAGGGATCAGCGTGTTTCATTGGAACTGCTGTTCCTTATCACTTAACCAAGAGGTTTCCCGATACCTCAGACTCACCAGCTGAAACAGAGCAGAGGAATGGTGCAGTTGAGGTGCAGTTCAGAAAGAGGCAAAACTACTCCCAACAATGTCACTGGCAAGTAGTGCCACCACACATGACAGAGATCGGAGGCAGCACAGAGGAGACACTGCCTGCAGCAGATAAATCTGCAGCAGATAAACCTGCAGGGCACTGCCTTCAGCAGATAAGCCTGTACCCTTGATGTACCTAATGTTTAATTCTGAGGGGTTGCTGAGCTGAAGCATCTATGGGCTTTAAGGTCTGCTTTTCAAATGTCAGTAAGAAGACCAGAGCTTATCTCTGTGTATTTAGTATTAGAATCATGTATCCTTGTAGCGCAAAAGCTTTGCCATGATGTCCAATTTGAACCTCTCAAGGCATAACTTCTGCCTGATTTACTCTCGATGTCTTGTCTCCATTGTGTTTTAACTGTCTTTCAAGTACCCATAGGTTGCTTCTAGTTCCTTTTTTAGCCTTCTCATTTCCCAACCAAAGAAGCCCAGCTCTCCAAATCTCTTTCCATGCCACTTGTTTCAGATCCCTAATTACCATGGTCGTCTTCTGCAGGGCAATCTCTAGTTTCTCAATCTCTTTTCATGGGGCAGCTCCAGACCAGAGACAATATTCCAGATATGGCCTCACCACTATCAAGCAGGTGGGGATAACAATTTCTCTCGGATTACTGGCCATGATCATCCTGGTGCAGCCCAATACACTATTTGCAGACTTGAAGCTGGAGCCCTCAGTAACTCTCAGGTCTTTTTCTGCAGGGCTTCTGGTTAGTTCCTATTGTGTACAGATCTACCCATTTGCAAATCTCTGCAGTTCTCCTTGTTGACTTTCATGAAGTTGCTGTTAGCCCAGTGCCCACTTTTCACAGAGTCCATCTGAATTCTCCCACCAATCAGTACAACTCAAAGATTTCCACATTGAGCATATGCAAACCACAAAGAGAAAAAGGTAGATTAAACTGATTTACTGCTGTTAAAATCAACAGCAACCTTCTATATGTAATACTAACCCTCCTATCCTTTCACTTGTTTAGGAAGAATTCTAGACAAAATCAGCTCCTTCCTCTTAATTCCATGGAAATATGCCTGTATTCAGCTCCAGAGACCTATGTCTAGTCACACCAATAAAATATCTCAATCACCTTTTCTTGTCCTGTCCTGAAACTGATGCCTACGAGTCTTTTTTCCCCCTGAAATCCTGAGAACTTGTGATGACCTGTAAATTACTGTTTCCTATGTGCTGCAGGTGTTCTGCACCAATACTTGTGTCTGATATGTTGATAGTTAGATTTCTCTGTCCTTCTACATTTGATAGCAACTTAATATTTTGTGGAAATCCAACTGTTTTAATTTTAGGTAGACATACAAACACTGCTAACCACGTTATTGGAAAGAAATGAGTGTTGTCTGAATAAACAGCTAGGAGAAGTCGGTTCACATAGTGCTGGTAACTTTGCTGACCACATAAATTCAGGTCTGTTTGAAATGTACTTGTGAAATCAAATGCAGAGGACCAGTTACGCCTTTTACAATCTAACTGCAAAGATAAAATCAGCACTGAAAGCAGAGACCTCTCACTGATTTCTCTGAAAGCTGTAACAGAAAATTTCATGCATTTTGGCAGTTCTACTCCTTACTGCTATAAATACATATAGACTAGTGCCTCAAAATGCTCATATTCTTATTCCTTTCAGGATCAAGGAAGAAATACCATATGGTAATAAGTGCAGTAAGTGGGGATGGAAGAAATTTTATTGTGCATCTATATAAAATATAATTATTTAATGATTATGATCATAGTTTTAGAGTATGGATAGATAGATCTAAAGTATAATTATCTGCTCACTTTAACAGACGCATTAACAGCAAGAATGGAACTATATACTTACTTATTCTTTTCAGTTGCAAATAATATAAATCAGCTTTTTAATAGCACAGGGGAAAGCATTCTTTCATTTATTTTTCACAGGAGAAAGACACATTTTTAAAGATAATTAATGGTTTCAGGTGATTCCACTTTTGAGTAGTCTTCTTTCAAGACCTGAAAGTCAAAGGCTTGGGGAAGCACCTTGTAAAAAGCAACATCTGAAGTATCCTAAGTAGGACATACCACACCATGACTCATTTCTCAAATTCTCTCCAGAAACAGCGAAGATGATAAGACAGTGTCATGTGGGAAGCATTTTGTAACCAACGGTAGGACTGCTGTGTATAAAATGAGACTATAACCCAACCCTAATTAGCAAAGGGGATAAGGATCAATAACTGTTGTATTTTAACAGCTGTTTGAGGTACCAGACGACTTTTGCTGTGTATATTGTCACCTTCTGATTAGAAAGGGAGAAATATGCACATACACACACAAAAGTAATGTAGTGATTCTAAAATATTCGAATATGCAAGATATAATTCAAGATCAGCCTACTGAAAATACGTCATTTTCCTATTTTAAATTTGGCAAATATGAATCTAAAACTCACCATTTTAATCTCTATTCCCTTGTTCACATATAAGGCTTTCTTTCCACCACAGGCTACTTTAATGGGATTAGTTACTAAGACAACTCTTTCCAATAGGGCCTATTTGAATTTGATTCTTTTTTTCCCTAGGTATCAAGTTAAATCTTTCCTAAAGAAAGAAAAAAAAATATCAAGACATGGCAAGTCAATAATCATATTAATCCATGTTAGACATTTCATAGATTCATAGAAAGGGACCTAGAAGGTCCTTAGCTGGAAGGGACCTTAAAAATCCTCTAGTTCCAACTCCCCTGGCATGGCTAGGGATACCTGCTCAAAGCCCCAACCAACTTTAAACACTGACAAGAACGGGGCATCTACAACTCTGCATGATCTCTTCAGGGACTCACCATCCTTCAGTAAAGAATTTCTTCCAAACATCTAATCTAAATCTCTGTGGTTTTAGCTTAAAACTATTCCTTCTTGCCTATGTAAAAAGTTTCACTTTCTCTTTTTTATAAGCCTCCTTTAAGTACTGGAAGGCCATAGTGGGGTCTCCCTGGGCCTTCTCTTGTGCTGGCTGAACAACCTCAGTTCTCTCAACCTGTCTTCATAGGAAAGGTGCTCTCTCCTGGTAAATCAGAAAAAGCTGTACACACATCTACCCTGCATGGGCACACCAATCTCCATTACATGCACGAAGATTGAGTAGCTGTATAAAAATGCTGGTGCCTAATGATGCTATTTGCATATTGTAAACTGCAACAAGTGTGCGTTTTTTGATCGCTTTGCAAAAATAATTTTACCTCCTCTCTCTCTCCTCAACCTTTTCTTCCAAAATACTCCATTTATTTTTTCCTAGTGGCATTACTACATAATACTACATAATAGTTTTGTATTTGTTTGTTTCTTTCAAGATGACGACCTGCACCAGCTACATCCCCCTGGAACAATGAAACTGTCAAGGACAGGAAAAAAATGTGGCATTTAGCCCATGAAATTTGGAAGCCTCCCCGAGAAATGATCATGTTGACTATGGACATCTGTGTCTTCAAAGAGAAATGCAAAATCCACTTCTTTGATCTAATCCTCTGCTCAGTAACACCACATTTATAAACAAACATGCATCATATAAAATCAACATTAACTTTCTCCTGTTGAGCAGGGAGAGAAGAAGGCTCCTTCTGTGTCCGTTTTATTTTTGGGACACAACTGGACATTACAGCAAAGAGACGCTTTGTGTAAGGACCTAGATAGGTGGAGATTTTCAAAACTAACAGCACATTGAGCACTGCCAGCGTGGTAAGTGAGTCAGTTTTGACCATTAACGCCTTGCAATTCTAACCACACATTCAGCTGAAATCCCACCTGAAATCTGCCGATGAAAGCAGCTTTAGCTTGATCACAGCAGTGACAGGGAATGAAGATACACATCAGGCTGATGAACACTAAAAAGTAAATTGTTTGTCCAGATGGAAATCAATAGCTCTCTTCACGCTCTTCATTCTTTGGCAAGATCAGGAGCTTTGGATGGCAATTAAAGCTTACCCAGCTGCCAAGTGTTCTAATTATACACACAAGAAATCCCACATTTCACCTTCTACCTGAAACATCCCTCTTGCCACATTCATTAAGCTCATTACAGTCAGACCTGCTGTTGCTAGCACTGATGTATATTTTAACACAAAACTCCCAAATAAATGCTTGCTTGCACCTGGCCCCACCAGTGAGAAATCCTCCCAAAGCACTGCAGATGCTCTGTAGTGGTTACCAGCCTCTGTGCCACACAGAGATTTTCACAAGGTCCTTCCAGGCAGTGTTTTTCCTCATCCACCGCATTTCCAGTGTTTTTCACCTCCCACTGAATTTTTCAGCTCACCCTCCCCCTTGTTCAGGGCACTTCCCATTCATCACTGCCCTGCTGACTACTCATGCATTGGCCATTTGTTTCTTCTGCTCACACTGAGCTTCCCCAGGTTCTTTCCAGCTATCCCCTGACTGCACAGGACCTGCATTGCTGCCCAGTGTGGGCTGTGTCCGAGGTGCAGTGCTGACAAACTGCACAGACTGGGTGTGCAGGGCACCCAGCAGGGCTCAGCTGCTCGGGCAGGGAGCCCCAGCAGGCACGGCACGGCTGCGTGTGGCACGCAGAGCCCGCCAAAGGCAGCGGAGACCGACTGCACTTGGATGGACTTGTCTGCTTCTCTTGGAAATGAAGCCAGATCTTTCATGTGTTTGCTAATTACAGTGCTCCTCCATCTTTTGTGAACTGAGGCAGGTCTGGGTTCTGAGGAAAGAGCAGATTTTACTTCCCTCATCAGGAACAATATAGCAAAAATTTCTCATAGAATTTCATAATTACTTTAATTTTCCTGGCATGTTTTTGGAGCTGTATAAATAAAAGTAACTAATGGAGAGCTGAGTTTGAGCAGTGGAAACAGTTTCCAGGAATTCCTTCTAATTGTCCTGGACCAAAATATGCATTTTTTCCAGAAGATTTCAATAAGTCAGATCTGAATCTAGTGCTATTAGTGAAGCTGTGAAAAGTATGATAATGAAAAAGAGCCACTAAATCTTAGGCTTCTTATTTTATCATGATGATTAACATTTTATTATGAATTATATTGGGAAAACCCATTTAGTACCCATGGATTCAAGAGCAAGAGGTCTAAAAAGCTCAAAAAAAAGAGGTAATATAGCATTCTAGTCAACCCAATAGCTCCAGACCACATTGCCCAAAACATTCTGTTGCATAAATCACTTTGTTTATGCACAAAATGGTTAGATTCTATTAAATAAGACTAGCTGAACAGGGTTCAACAATATCCACCAAGTATCAACTAAGCTATGGGAAACATCAAGGGAGGAAAGAAAGGGCCAGAAGGAACCCATCAGTCCCTGTGAGCCATCCATAACCTTTTAATTAACATCTAAGGAAGAGGAAGGTTAAAAGAGTATTGTTAACATTATAAAGTATTTGCTTGTGTTACACTTTTTTTTGGTTACTTTAATAGCATTTTGGTTGCAATTTATTCTCAGCCTCTGGTGCACTGCTCTGGAAGGGCAGAGAGGCCTTAAAGGCAGGCATAAATGAACTTATACTGCCAGAGAAGCACAGGGGCACCTTAGAGCTAATGAAAATGGTCTCCAGTGTCAGAGAAAGGTAAAATATTGAACAGCTGTTTCTATTGTTGATACAAAAAGTAGTTAAAAATTTCACTTCATTTCAATGTGTTATAGTTGACCAATAAATGCCATACTAATTCTCTTTTAATACAAATAATTCACATGCACACAAACCATTGCAAATAAAGCCTGAGGGGAATCCTCCTTGAAGGAGAAAAAGACCAGCTGTCCTGCATCAGTTAGGCACCAAAGGGATGCCTTGGTATTTCATAAAAGCTCCCAGTCAGTTCTAGGTGTGGGATCATCTATCACATTAGGCAATGTGTCACACTGGTGAAGTGCTGTGTAATTTACAGTGCTATGAACATGGTTTGTAGTTATATTTGATAGGGCCATAGGACAAAAATTACATAGTTTTTACATTCAGCTGCTATTGCAAATTCTTAACTGACATTAGCTCCTAGGGATTTTCCAGCAGTGATGAGGAAGAGGAGGGGGAAAAATACATGTTCTGAACTTCTTAGGAGAATTCATTTTTTAAAAGGGAGATCTATGAAAAAGAATTAATAGTTTCTATATAGGAATGTTTTATTATTACTATTTTTGTTTTGTTGTCAGTTCAATTGGACAACATCCCAATAGAACTAGCGTGCCAAAATACACTATTTTAATTTTTTTTTCTTTTTTTAAGGTCTAAGTCTGGCAGTATCTGTCGAGATATGTCACAGCAAGACCAGTTTTCTTCTCCTATTTGCAATGATTTGTGAACACTGCTGTCAGGCAATATTTGGGTCTGGAAACCAGCTCCATAAAAAACGATAGCTTATAGCCTCTTATGAACATTTTGGGTGCAATATTGATCATAGCTGCTGACTATTGTGACAGATACTCTCCAGGACACAAAGCAAGAAGGCCCTTCCTGCTGAGACCTTCACAATGGAATTTGAGGAGACAGACCCCAATCCCAGTGCAAGAGTACATACTCTGGGATTCCCTGGGGTTTACTGCCATTGAGGGACCAGAGGCTGAAATGTCGGAATGCCAATGCTATCCCCAAACCCCGATCCCAGGGAAATGCTGAATGATTGAAGATTAGCAACTACTTAATCCATTTTGGCCTGGAAAGAATTTAAGAAGAATGAGAAGCTTGAATTAAAACTTGAGTAAGCCTGAAGCTATCTTGACATGTTTGTGAAATAAATTCCCTCTTGACACTTTTCTATTATTTCAATTCTTGGATCATCATTCTTTGCATGCTGGGACCAACAATGGCTTTTATTGTAGCCTGCCCAATTTTCCTCTTGCACACAAAGGGAAAGCTCCCTTGGTGAATGCCAGAGGCAAATACTGCTTTCTCAAAAAGTTACATGGGAGAAGTATGCTTTGGCTTTTGTTTGCATACTGTAAGCTTCAGCCACACTGAGAACAGGCTGAGTCATTCATAAATATGGCCTTTGGACTTTAAAGGTCAGCTGTGCTTTTCATAATAAAAACCCGTTAACACAGAATCATCCTGGCAAACACAAACAGCAGTTTTAAGTGAGGTATCACAAAGGACCCACCAGGATGAACACCCCGCCCATAAACTGTTGCTCTGCAGTCTACAACAAGTAGTACCAAAACAAGAAAAAGTTTTCAAGTGAAGGTGGTCTTGGAAAGGTCTAGGAAAACCTACACTATTTTTCACATACCATAGGGAAGAAGAAGTTTACAGAAATGCCTGACACAGCTAAATTTGAGAATATGTAGACATCTGTATACAGGTGGCCAGCTTAGGAAAGAAGTGGCATGCAAAGGACCAGCTCATGGATGAGAAGACTTGCAGAGAAACGACAAGGGCTGGTTGCAAATAAGAGAATAACATTTGAGGCCTAGAAAAGCAGCACAAGCTATTTTCCAACATAATGAAAAACTTAAACTCTTTCAGGGGCTTAAGGGTATTTAAATGCAAATGAACTTCCTTCACTCAACCCAGAATCAAGACCTGCTTAGAAATTGCTGGATTACTTTCTGTTGAGTAATCATAATATTTGAGCATCCAGCATAGTTTGGGAAAGGGCTGTGAGCATGGTAGCTGGGTGTGCATGGGATTATCTCCTGTTAAATAGCACAGATGTCTGCTCTAAATGTCGTAGCACCTTCACAGCTGGGTTCTGTGTACATCTGTTTAGTGGAGACCAACTCCCTTACACATGTACCTGAATGCCAGTACTCACTGGAAACCTGCTATTTTTATGAAAATGAGTTAGAAATATGTAAAAAAGAGTAGCATGGAGTCACTTTTATACAAGAGCCATAATATACTTTAAAATTTAAATGGGGTTGATGAAAGGCTGTGGGATGACAGACAGACACCAAAGTCCTCCAAGCTCATGCAAGCAGTACTGGGAAGCAGCTGTGCCTTGTACTGCTCTTTGGCTCACCTGCCTCCTAAGCCTCTTCTTCCTTTCCATTCCTGCCAGTAGTCTCACCACCTCCTTTCCATTCAAGCTCTCTGATTCAGGTAACTTCCACTTCTTCTTACCCTTTTTGTCCTCCCAAAATGTGTCTAGGCTCCAATATTTCTCTACAACTCAACTGAGAAGTCTGGGCTGACCTGGTTGTGACTGCAGCATGGCACCTTCTGCCACCCTTGCTCTGGGCCACCCCACTGGCTTGTAACGTTTCTTTTCAAACTGCCCAACTCTGGGATCCCTCAAAGCCACAGCTCCTCATGATTCATCCAACCTTCATCAGGTCTGGGCTTCTCAGAGTAAGCATGAGGTCAGTTGGAGTTGCCCTAGGTCCCTGTGACCTCAGTATAAATGCCTTCACCACCTTCAGATCTATTTCTTGCTTCTCCTTTGAAAATCCAGCCCTGGCCTCATCAGACTCTAATACCATCTCTGATAAACACACACCCCTGGTGCTCCTTCCAGGCTCACCCCGACCGATGTTCTCTTCTCTTTCTTCTGTGCCACCTCTCCGTACGGAAATGTTTTGCTAATTCTGCTCAGTTTATCACATCTTGTGTTTTAAATCCCTCCTCAAACTCCCTCTCACCAGCCTGCTCACAATGCAAACACATTAATGCCCATTTATTTGCTTCAGCTTTGTGTCACGTTGCAATATGAATTAACTCTTTCCTTGAGTGCTTGCCTGGTGGGGTGCCAAAGGAGCAAGCTGGGGGGACAGGACAGGGTCCTGAACACAGGGGAAGGCTGAGAAGGAACCAAGCACTTCTCCCAGATACCCATATCAGTTAGTGTCACCATGGTCCCCACCCCCAGGTTCTTCATCCCCTTTGTCACCTCTTGGTCATGCTTAAATTTGAAGTATTAGGCTGTGTGGCCAGGAAACTTGTGTCATCTCAAATAAGAGCATTTCTCTGAAAAAACCTAGCAAATCTCTGGGCACTGCCAATTTACCAAAGGGAAGGCTTTTTCTATTTCCAAATAATATGAAAATGAATTGATTTGGAAACATTTGTTTATAGTGTTTGATAAATGTTTACTCGTGCTGATTAGGAGTGATGCTATTCCTATGCCGAGTTTATTTGTGTGTGATTAGAACTATGTATCATTTCAGCTACTGCCTCTCAGACCAAGGTAAAAAGCCAGTGCTGGAAGCCTTCAAGTGAGCATGTGAAGATGGAAAATGAAACAAGAAATTAGCCACATTTTAGAATATTTGGGCTACTGGATTTCTATTGCAGATATCTAAATGCTGAAATCCCTCACACCGTATTGTTTCCCTGCTCTACACCCAAAAAGACATCAGAGATATTGTCATAGTTTCTACATTTGAACTTGTTAAGGTTTGATCCTGTAACCTCTGCAGATTATGAAAAGGTCAATACCTAGTGAAATACGTATTTAATTTGTATTTGAAGTAATTTGATTTGAAACTAGACCTGGGTTTATTTTATACAGAAGCCTTACGGATGACATTTTCTTAAGCTTCAAATTGTACTCCAATGAGTAAGATCCTATTTTAACTTTCTTATAAGGATTTATCTTGGCAAGTGGCTGCAATGTGCTATTTTATTTGTAGTTAATGTCCTGAAAATCAAGGCATCACAGACATGTTTTCTCCTCTGCTATTAGAGCAGTTGGGAGGAGATGTGCCAGTGATGCCTGAGTGAAATTATGAGACAAGCTGTCATGAAGATGGAAAACAAGGGAAGAAGTGGCTGTGGATGGATGAGTGAGCCCATGCAGGAAGAGTGCTTGGAATCCACACAGGACACACCATGGGGTAGCTGGGACCTGCATATTGAGAGGCATTTATTGCTCAGTAATGAAGAAGAAGATGAGTATCCCAACCAGGCAGCAAATGGGCTGAAAATGAATAGCAACAACTGGATACAAATAAAATGTATAAAAGCATGCTCTAAAGCTAAGCAGAGAGATACTGATACCATTTAGAGTCCCAACCTAGGCAAGTGATCTAGACTAGAAACTCCTCTGAAAGCATAGGTCTCTGTATTTTAATACACAAAAGAAAAATTCTCATTTAGGAAATCACCTAAGTGTATGTGCTTGTATCTTCAAGCAATATTTTAAATTCACAAAGCAAGGGTGATAGCCCAAGGATATGTCATTTCCCACAGAGAAAACTGAGCTTAGGAAGAACAGATCACCTTTCTGCCTTGAGCCTACACATACTGGTGCTGACTCAAGGGAGACTTTCCTAGGAAAAACTGACAAAGAGGATGAGAATAAAATAACAGGCAGAATAAAAACTGTGGAGACAGGGTGAGTATGTTCTGGTTGCCATTAGGAGAACCAGGTTAGGGATGGGTATCTTCTCAAGTGTTACTATCTCTGCAAGAATCTGACCTGAAACACAGGGCCCAGCATTGCAGTAACACATTTTCTGTGTCTGGATCTAAGGAGGAAAGAAATCCATTCTGCAACCGAGCCTGGACTTTAGCTGGGACAGTTCTCCCACCCCTCCTGCCCAGTACCCAGGCAGTCACCTCAGAGCTCACCACACACAGGTACTTGGAACTTGTTTTTAGAAGTCAGATGTCAAAAGGACACCTTTTTCCTCTCAAAATAGAAAACTTTTACTAGAATCAAATAATTGAAAAGTTGCTGAAACAAGAGAGTAACAGTTAATCCTGCCCAAAGGGTAGATCTAAATTCTCCCTGGAAAGGCTACTGCATTTGGGATTATATATAGTGGTTAACCAAATATTCAAGGGACATTAGTAATTACCATAACATCCCACCACTTACTCTGTCAAATGCACAATTTATGCAACAAACCCGTAACTTCAAAAGGAATTTGTTTACTTTAAAAATAGTTGGAAATACATTTCCAACCCACAGTTTTTCCCCCAATGCCTTCCTGTCCCCACCTCAAAAAATGCGTGAAAGGCTTCTAGGTGTTTTGTGCAAACACCTTTCCCAGGAAATTCTCCCTCAGTGCCATTCACTTCTAATGTGTGCTGTGCCAGGGCACACAGCTCCTTCCTCTCCCTGCTGTCCTGGCAGAGGTGTCTGCTGGCTGCCAGTAGGAGATGGCTGCTCCTGCTGCTGGCCCCCAGGTCCAGAGCCCTCCTGCTGCCCCATGCATCCACTATGGGGAAAGCCAATTGGCTTTCAAGCTCAATGGAGCAGGGGAAGAGGGTCACAAAGAAGGCTGCTGAACAGAAATCAAACTTCATGCTGCCATTTCTAAAAATCTAAGATTTATGAAAAATATACATCTGGAAGGAGAAATACATCAAGGAGTTGCAGATGGGTGTCAGGAGCCAACAGTTCCCACCCTTCTGCAAAACCAGCACCAGCAGTCCAAGCACCAGAGGTGTACTGGGATGCAGGAAAGTTCATGCTTCTCTTAGCTGCTTTACTCTGGACTGCAAACAAGCTGCAGCCCTGGCTGGACAGCCCCTGCCCACAGGGAGCAGTTCCCTCCATGGGAAACAGCCAGCTCTTCCACCAGGAACCTGCAGCTGTCAATGGCAAACCAACCAGCCCTTATCGTTCAAGGCTACACTGACTCAGGACCCTAAAAATAAGAGCAGCTGGTGCCAACCCCTGAGCTCTTGGATCTCATAGCCTTGATGCTGAGCTGACCCACCACTCCTGGAGCACTGGCCTGCCCAGACTTTCTGTAACCCATAGCTCTGCCCTGCCACACTGCTAACTAAATGCTTGCTCTTTAAATCTGATGTATGTTTGGAACTCGCTTCTTACCTACACTCTGAGAACAACAAATGCTCTTAGGGACAAGGGATCAGGATTGGTCCCTAATAATGCCATGCTTTTGTAGAAGCACTTCAGTTCATGATGGCATTTATTTAAGACTGTGGAATATTTATAGACAAATGGAACAGAGCAATGGAATAAAAATACACTTTACAATTTAGGTTTATGCTGTTAACTGACAGTACTGGTAACCAAGAAAGTAGTGCTGGGTTATATAATTTTCCTCAATGGGTCCAGCTTGACATGTTAGGCTGAGCTTAACTGGTGCCCTGAGCTTGTGCCCACTGCCTTCCCCAGGGCCTAGGACAAGGTTCCCAGTCTCTCCCTTCCCTCAGCACAGGCACAGAGCTGCTGCTCCCTGCAGCATGGCACGCTGGACAGGGAGAGCCTTGGCCGCACGGGAGGCAGCTCCCACGCCTGGGCACAGCTTGTGTCCATCTGTCCCCCTGCCCCCTCCCCGGGCACAGCATCACCTGCAGAGCTCTCCTGACCACCTTCTCCTGCCCTGCTTTCTGCTCAGCTCTGCCTCTGCCCTTGATGGCTCTGCAGCTAAGCCTATGTTGGCAGAGGCTCATTACTAAAATAACTCTGTAAGGCTTAAAGAAAAGATCTTGCAAAGATATGGGAACTGAAAGCCCCACTTTGTTCATATTTGTCTTCCCTTGGCAGTGTGCATGCCACAGACCTATCATCTTGCTTCCAGGCTGAAATAGAAATTCAGTAATGCATACTTGGGAAGTTCTGTCGCTGCAGTAATCATTTAATAGTGACAAATAAGACAGGGAATAAAACAGATGGAAAATGGTCATCCCCATCCATGAACACCTGCTCTGGGATGCAGTCTGTAATGATCTATATACACATTTGAGACAAAATTACTTTACCACCTGTTGGAGAGTATCTGTTCAGATCTGGGAATCAACAGTCTAAAAAGTACCTAGTTGTACTTTTGAGAATAACAGATTATCTCATTCACAAAAAAAAAAGCTCTTAGAATTGGGAAACAAACACGAGTAAAAATTTTCCTTAAAGAAAACCAGTATGAGGCCCAGCATTATTTGCCCCCCAAGACAAGTCACCAACATCATAAACTTCCAGGACTTTTTCAGATGTGTGTTATTGAACCTGACTTTGTTCAAAAGAGGCATTCTTCTGAGTACAAACAAGGTGGAGCCTTTCATACATTTAGTTGCCAGGTCTTAAAGCATTTCAGCAGAAGTCAAGAATTTTAAAGATTTTTAAGGCTTCTGAAGCCCATATTGAGTTTGGGAAGCCTACATACTCATTACTTCTGAAAGGCAAGGCCAACCCAATGGCATGGATAAGCAAGATTTTAGGAGCCTAATAATACTGGCAGGCATCCCAGTCTGAGTGCAGTTTACATTGAAAAAAACCCTTTGCAAGAAGACCTTATATCTGTTCCCTCAGAAAAATTAGCTGTGTTTATTAGGTTTTTCCAGAGAAGCAAAGAAATGAAGCAAAGAAAACATGCCTCTATTCAACAGCACCCTCCCAGCAAAGCTTCCAGTCTCCATCCTTCTGCTGGAATGTATTTTCATTCCTGCATTTTGACAGTATCTCAAAATGCAGATCGACAGAGTGCTCTTATGTAAAACTGGTGTGGCTTTGTGCTGTGAAGTCACTGTCCAGTAAAATTTCAGCTGTTTCTGTACATGAGGGTTTTAAGACTGGGATTTCTGGTCTTTATTTGTAAGAAGGACAGATTTAGTTTTCCACAAACTGAGTAGAAAGAATTTTCTTTCCCCACTCTACCCTCCCTTCTGGTGTTTATGGAAGAAGCAGAATAGGTCCTGAACATGAGCTGATTCATTCCCTTGTCCTTTTTAGTACAAATAAACACATTAAAACAGCTCACTAGCTTTCCCCCTAACAAAAAGCCCAGGTAGATGGCATCATGTGACAATTAATTTACTAAGGCAGCAATACTTGTGCACAAACAGAACAGACATAATTGCAGCTCTGGACTTTGAACTGAATCCTTGATGTCCAACAATGTGTTTGAAAAAACTTAATTATGGGAAGAAAAGAAAAGCAGATGCAAACATGGGAAGAAAATTGAAAGCAAGTGGGTTGAATTTTGGTGGTGATTATATAAAACAAGTGTGAGCACAGAGAATATATATAAATGCCTTACTGCATACATCAATATCAATTATAAACCATCATTCCAAAAATAACTTTCCCGGCAAAAAAACCCATATCCACAGGAGGAACAGAAGACTGTTATATAAAGGGATTCAGGGTCAAAAAGGAAGGTCCAAGAACAGAGATCTATTCACAAACTCTGAATTACTTCACCTCTTTGATGGAAAAATACAGGGCAAGCATAAGGCTTTCTCGCTTCATGTGGTTAAAACTATAAATACATTCTCTGCTGACCTGCAGGTACTCACTGATGCCAGGCAGACTAAAATGGAATTGTTGCCAGCCTTTCACTCCTTTTTTTTTGATAACAGGTACATGTTCACAGTCCTTAGCCACAGCATGGTTCAAAAATTACTTTGGGACTTTTACCAGTAATGGTGGCTATTTTTACAATCCTCTTGCCTAGATCTGTGGGATTTTCCCCATTAGATAATTGCTATTTTAAGAGTAACTTGTCAGCCCACATGAGAAAGACGAGATCCAAACTTTGCACTGTTTGTGTCACCATCTTGAGTCAGTAATTGGTAATGCTGTAAAACAAATCAGTTTAGGCATCTGAGGCACAGAAACAACCTTTGACCAAACCAGGCACTGTGAGTAGACCTGCCCCAACAGAAAACCATTCAGCATGTTTCAGATGCTGCCTACTGCTTTTTGGCAGAGAAAACTAATTAACCCTGTATCAAGATGCAGCCAATATTGCTTCTAACCCCTGCATCAGCCACAGGGTCATGGAGAGCCTGGCAGTGTCCCACTGGATTTACCTTTCCTTGCAAAGGGCATCCCTCCAGGCACATGTCCTGCTGCTCCTGGCCAGCATCGAACTTAGAGCAATGCAGATTATGAAAGATTTCAGCTGTATGGGAAAGAAATTGTTTTTTTCCTTCCTGCACAGAAAGGAATGGATTTAGCATGTGCCAGTTTTTTTCCCTTTGACAACTTGCAGCCCATTGTTTATCAAATGGCACCCTGAATCTTCTGCGTCACATTTGCTTTGACAAAATACTTCACTTTAACTAATACAATGTGCAAGATGGCAAACAAAAATTTTTAAAAGCAGGACTTCTCTGGAAACAAAGTTTACTACTTCCCACACAGATTAGATGATAATTTTCTTAATGAAATAAAATATTTGCATAAAACTCTGCTGCTCTCTATTCCAGATGAACCCAGAACTTCATGCTGGCTCTTTTCAGTATGACACCTGATTACACACATGGTGTAATCACCTCACCTTCTTGCCTTCTGACTTTTTTTATTTCCTCTAACTGAAATAAGACCCTTCCAAAAAACACCTGTGTCATCCTCTGCACCAGGAAGTTTTGGGGCAGGCCAAAACAGATGATCAGTCTCTCTGGCCCACACTGAGGTGATGCTCTACTGCATGTGATCCTGTGCCATCACCAAGCAGAGAACCTGCCAGCAGCTCAGTGGTCACAAGAAGATTTTGGCTGGACACCAGTGCACTCCAGGATGACAACTGCTACAACTTGTTAATAGCTTGAAAAAGTTAGAGCAGTCTTAGCACTGCGCCAAATCCTCTGAGGCTGCTTAACCTCCCTGCTGCACTGTTGTGGCTATCAGAATCCACCTCCTCAGTCCTCCCCAGTGAAACCGTTTTAATTTTTGACTTCAAACAGGCAAACTAAATAAGAAGTTCCACATGCAGTTCATGAGGACAGCTGGAGTCACCTGCAAGGGCCTGCCAAAGACAGGCAGCTTCACAATGCTCTGCTGGCACCACTGCCTTCTGTTCATCCTTCTCATCCAACCTCCACTCATCCTCATTTGCAATAAAAAAATTTTACAAATCTCACTCCTTAAAGTGCCTGCCTGTGAAGTATCAGACTATCCTGAGGGGTTCCATGTGGCTGCAGCCCTTCCAGGCTGATAGCTTTGCTGTAAAGGACTCATGCATCAAAGGGTTCAAACATTTATGATCCTGAAACAAGACCAGGAGATCTGCAAAGGGTACTTGTACTGTAACACTCATTTAGCATTTTTAAATGGTACCATCTTCTCCTAAAGACAATATTCATGTTTGGATTTTTTTTAAAAACAGACAACAATACTGTTTTGAACTTACTTAAAATTTTCTTTGGAGATTTTTTTGTTCAAGCAGCCACATGATCTGTACTTACTTACAGAAGGTCTACAATGCTTTTGCTTTGGGTTTTTTTTAGAGCAAGCTATACTTGTAAATAAGGCCTCTGATGACTAAAATGGCATGGGATCAACGTGTGAAGCTTTTTCAGGCTCTTATTAGAACATCTAAGAAAACCTGGTTCATTTTTTCCTCTGCACAGGCAATTTTCCTCTGCCTCTGTGTACAGCAACAGAAGAGAGAAAAACACTGGGAAGATGTTGGAAAGTATGATAGTAAAACTACAAACACTGACAGGTGGGTTCAGAGGAGGCAAATCGCTCCATCATTTTGTTTTTAATGGACTAGATTTGATAGTGAAGCACTGCCTTCCCCTCCTGTTTAGGAAGGAGCCTATTTACAGAGGAAGATGGAAAGGTCACAGGGCTGGAGCATCAGAGGATGGCATTAGCATTTCACTCAATTCCTTAGCTCTGCAGAGCCACTCCAGCCGCCTTTGCCCTCCTGCCTCTCAAACCCTCCCAGGAACCCCTCCTGCAAGCAGGGCTGAGCTGGCTCGGCCCAGGTTGTGCATGGGTTCATCCCCAGGAGCAGCTCACACGCCCTGTCCAGATGTGCTGTTTCTGGGCTGCAGCTTGGCCATGAGCTGCTGGCTGCCTGCTTCATCTGGGCACAGCACTCAGACCAGCAGCAAGGTGGCCAGCAGGCGAGGACAGCTCGGGCAGGGCAAAGAGGGCACTGATGGCACCTCCCCAGCCATAACTCCCTTTTGGTGGTGCTGTGTTTGTGAGGGCTGGCAGCTCCCTGTGCCCAAGGCAGGGCTGTACCCACAGCCTTGCTGTGCACCCACGCTGCTGGCAGCCGTGTGGGACCATGGGCAAAATGAGTAGCACAGTTTCTTGTTAGGAACATTTGAAAACAGTTTTAGAGAAATGTATCACATTTGGAAAACTCTGTGTCACAGAGCTGTTGTGTTTCTGGAGGGGGGAGACAGGAGGTGGAAGTGCAGCTTTACACAAGCAGGAGGAAAAAGCTTGGCAGTGCTTTCAGCTCCACAAAATCTGAGCGTCTGTTAGCATGGATGGAACAGTGGTTGCCCAAGCGTTCAGGTAATTTTTCCCAAGCAATACTCCTGAAGGGCTATTTTTTCCTTTTTTTTTGTCACACAGCATATCCCAGGTCCTGTGCTACTACTCCCATCGCTCTCCTGAGGACAGCAGGACTGAGTGGCAGCAAATGTCCCAAAAGAAGCCCAACCCCAAGAGGCAGCACCACCACCCAGACCCTCTTCCCTGCTGAGCTCTGCTGGCTCTATTCCCAGTGTGGATGCTCACCCTCCCACAGTGACACTGACATCCCCACAGATTCTCTGCATCACAAATGAGCTGCAAAACTGCCAGCGAGGGAAGAGGAAAGGACACCTTTGAACTCCTGCCCTGCTCTCTTTTCTCTGGCAGCCAAAACCTGGGCAGAGTCTTCCCTCAAACTGCAGCAGCAAAGCCTCACCCACGGGTGCTGGAAGGCACTGGGGGTGGGTCCAGCCACGTCTCCATGCCCGGGTGGCATGGCTAAGCTAACCAGCTGGAGTATGGAGGAACAAGAACTGCTCCGTGGTTTTAAAAGGGGAAATTATTTTTCTGCCAGACCATCCCAAGCTTCCAGCACTCGCCACACCATCTGACCATGGGCTACATTTAAAACATGCTTTCTGGCTCTTTCTTGCCCGGGAAAGGATATGAATAACAAGCTGGTACAGCCTTCTTATAATGCCACATTTTTCTGGTTAGCAAAATCTCTGGCAAAAACATGAAGAACTGGATGGCTTGCTATGTGCCAGCACACCAGATGCAGGCTGGATGCCTGTGTGATGACGGACAGCTGGACATCACCTTCTCTAGCAGCACCCTGGTCTGGGAAACACCCTGACCCTGGGGAGATGGAAAGGTAGGGTGACTCAGGAAAGACAAGTGCCCATTTTCCAACAGCCTTCTACCAAACCAAACACTTGGAAGCACTGGTGGAGCCATGAGCAAGTTGTGGGCAGTAGAATGAATGAGACTTCATTTCCTATGGATTTGTGTCTTGCGGTTGGACTTTCCAGTGTCTGAAGACCATACGAGCACCAAGGAGACACCCTCTGTGGTCAGGGTGTTCATGGCCTCTCCCTCTGCATTCCCACCTTGGATTCCTCCTCCAGCCTCTGACTAGAGCTGGGCTCAGGCCATTAGCTCTCCAAGGGCATTGGCAACACCCTCTTCCCCCAGCTCCTCACCTTCCCTTCCTAGGCTCTGCCTCTGGCTTAATCTCTTGGAAACAAATACTTTCACTGCGGGGTTGGCTGAAATAGATCCAGTGAACTCAAAAATAGAGGGCAAACTAGCAGGCAGAAGTGACTAACAAAAATGCCTATAGTAAGAAAGTCAGCATAACAACCTTACATAAACATTAAATATAAAGCAGGAGCAGCCCACATCCTTGAGACTAGAAGCCACAAATGAAAACTTTCTCAGGGCCAGGAGATGCTGGGCATGTACCACACACTCCTGAGCTCTCAGGGCAGTGAGGGAGAGGGAGGGAGTTGTGATGATGGCTACCAGTTACCTCTCTGGACATCAGCACTGTCAGCTTCCCAAGCTCCCCCTGCATCCCCGGAAAGCTCAGCAGTGCAGTCCCTGCTGTGGGTGAGGATCAGTGAGCATCCCAACCACTGCACAGTCCTGCCACAGGTCACCCAGCACAGCAGCACAGGGGTGAGTGGGAAAAGGCTGGTAAACCCATCTGTTTGGTACAAGCTGGGCAGGCACACACTGCATTTCCCACATTAAAAGGGGATCTGTTTTGCATATGGTGCTTACCCTCAGTGAAACTAATTATGCAGTGCATAATTAATAATTTCCTTGTTAGAGCAAGGAAACACTGAGCTTTGCTGACCTCCACATGGTTCAGTGCCACGGACTGACTGTTGCTGCACTAAACACTGCCTCACATTAATGTCTTGCAAGGGCACAGAGACTAATGTTTCACCGTGAAGATACAGGACAAAATAAACGGAGCAGATCGGATGCAGAAACTAAAGGTTACCCAGCTCTATTTACAGTGTTGGAGGTGTCATATGCCCAAAGCGATATAGTTTTTAAAATAGACAGAAAACGAGGTCAGGCACATTCTAGTGACCATGGGGTTTGCTGTCAAAGGCAGGGGAACAGTGCAGCCCCAGCACAGCGTCACGGTTGGGTTGAATGGGGCCCAGCGATTCCCCTGCCCCGGGGCTGCAGAAGGAGGGAGCAGCGATGCAGGCACGGCTCCCTGCATGCACACTGGGCAGCAGCCAGCAGCAAACGTGGCTGGGCTGAGGGAAGGGTGCTTGATGCCATGGAGAAGCAAATCCACCCCCCCCCAGAGCAACCCTGGCACCTCTGTAGCGTTATCCATAAGGCAGAGCCAGACTGATCCCAGTGGTGCACACCAGAGAGACGCTAGGCATAAAAAGGAATGAGAGAGGCTCAGGCTGGGTTTGGAATTCCAGCCTGAATTATCCAGTGATCTTCTATTTTCCCTATGGCTTGGCTTCCCACGTGTACAATGCAGAGGCACATATAGATATCTTTTCTCACTGACAGTAGAACACATGCACTAAGACTATGCGGCACCAGAGACCACAGAGGCTTAAAAAGAAATACCTTTTTAAGACAATGAAGAATAAATACCCAGCACACGAACAAGTGCAAAATTAGCTAGGACCTTGTTGTCTGTGGGACAGGAATTCACTCTGCTGTCAAGCTGGTTTGTGGCAGAGCTGACTGGCCACAGGGTGGGATCCAACAGCACATCCCCTGCTGCAGGAGGCGACCAGGACAGCAGGACATGGCCTTGGTCTGTATTTACAGCTTATTCCATGCATCCCACACTTACTTTCTTTGCGCGATAATCTGCTTCCCACAATATTTTTCTTCCTAAAACTAACATGAAAATGAGAGCAGAAGAACCATAGCCTCAAACTGCTGTTTGAACAGCACTGGGTTACTAAAAAGTAAAGTTAAAAAAAAAAGCAAGCTGAAGATGCTATCATCTGGAGTAAGAGGCTAGACTGAGAGTCAGCAAGAGACCTCAAGACAAGCTGAGGGAAAGATGGCTCTCCTTCACATCAACAGCAAAAAGTCCCTCAGCAACTGAATCAGGTCTCCTCTGCACTGGAAATCAGCTTCTGGATGGGGCCAGCCACTCTTTCATATTGACTGCCTGTGCCACAGTGACACTGCCACGAACACCTAATTTATTTTGTCCATTTAGGAGACATCTAGTTATCTCAATTATTTAACAATGTGTAAAATGACAAACATATTCAACTACAATATGTTCCTCTTGCGTAAACCTCCCCTCTTGGCCACATACATAATGAAAACCCTGTTGAGTCAGTAATAAAATCCAGAAAGCTTTCAAGTCTCAGAACTGAATGTTCAAATTTTGTGGCTCACTTCCTTTTCTAACCAGACAGCAGGGCTGCCAAGAGAATTTCTGGGCGTTCAGCCCCTTTTGATATACATACACACACAAATATATATATATAGCACTCTGCTGGGACTGGCAGAGCGCAGGCACTAATTGTTTTAAATGCAGTTATGAACAAATGCACTTTAAAAATAAATCAGAATACTACTTGTTTTCATCTGACAGAACAGACATCTCAGACTTGGACAGGGAAAACGATCAGCTCCAGCTCTGTCAATAAATAAATATTTGCATTTCACTCCAGGAGAGGAAAAATGCAGCACTAATTTTGGGAACAAACCTCAAAAATTCCTGTGTGGAAATACCATGGCTCTTTATGCAAATAGACTGGTTACACATGCAGATGCATGATTAAGGTACTGTGTGCATTTACAGGTCAGATGTGATCTAGCACACCACAGGCTTGGAGGCCATGCCCTGCTCCTGTGAAGAGCAGAGCATCCTGACTCTGCACTGGAGCCAAACAGTAATGAGCACACTGGACCAATCAAAACTGGGAAGTTTTGATAGCTAAATACAAGACCTTTAAGGTTATAATACACAGAACACTTGTGGATCCTGCCCAAAAAGACTAAATAGCTTCTAAATCCTTTGCACTATTTATAACAACAACCACCACCACAATTACATTTATTTCTCTTCAGAAGCACTGCCTGCTTTTGTATTTATAGTGTAAGCAGCATATTAAAAAGGGGACCAAATAGATTTCACATATGTCGGTGCAATCCAAGAGCAGCAGCCATGTGAAGGGACGGCAAATATTCAATGAGTTTCATATGGCATGGAAATACAAAGCGGAGTTCAAGTCTGAGAGTTTTCCCACACTTTGGCTGAGTACATTACCAACAGGCACCGTACGGGAGCAGGAGGATCCAGGGCACAGGGCAGCATCCCCACAACACCCAGAGGTGCTTAAACTGCTGTGGGAGCAAAGGACCACAGAATGAGAGATACACTGACCAAAAGGCACTGCCTGAGGAATTAGACTCGGTGGCTCTTCACCTGACAGGCAGAGCAAGGTCATCCTAACCTACCCTGCACTCTCAACTGGGAGATTTTTACATCACTTTCATGATGAAATTTTTCCACTGTCAGCGGGCAATGAGTCAGAAGGGAGAGGGGAGGGATGCTGTTTACTGAAAAGCTCTTGGCTCTAGAGAGAGTAAAAGGGAAATATATAGGGGAAGCTAAGGATGGGTTCCAAGAACATAAGAAAAATAAAACACAGACAAAATATGGAAGTGAGGGTGGAGGTGGAAGCAGAAATACCAAAGAGAAGACAAAAGGGAAGACACATCTAGAAGAACCCAGACAGAAAACTGGATACAAAGAATAGCAGAAGGATGTAAATGGGAAACGGAGATATGAAAAATGGGGGAAATAAAAGGTGGTGGGATCCCAAATTGTGTGCTATTGAAGTACATGTGCCCTTTTTAAAAATAAATCCATAGCAAGAAGACCCTGATATTACCAGGACACCATTGACCCTATCAGGACAGCCAGCTTGCTCCAGCAGAGGGTACAAAATAAAGGTGCCTGACTAATGAAAATCATGACATTGACTAAAATTATTGGAATCAAAGGGAAGACCCATTGCTCCCCAAAAAACACTATTCCTCCTCTTGAGAGAGGTCAACCTGTACATTGTAGCTGCTCTGCATATGCTCCTATCATTCACAAGCACCCACTGTATTCTCACTTCTGCTTCAGGTACCTCGTCCTCAGCACACCCTCCTGATCCCCAGGAGTCAGGCAATAACATTTATCTCCTGTCTACAGAGAGACATTGAAGCACAGGGAAATGACTGACTTGTCCAAGGCCATGCTGGCAGACTCTGGAAACCAGAGCTTGAATCCAGCTCTCCCAAGTTCCAGGTCAGAACTGCAGCTGCTAATAAGAACCAAGAAAATGTAAAACATGCAAACGAACCATCTTGAAAGTTTTATAGGTGAAAGTCCTGCTTCAAGCATGAATGGAGTAAGTGCAGACTCCAACAGGCAAATTCTTTGCCATCCCATCTCCTGAGTCCCAGAAATCCCGTTGATCTAGGCTAATAAATTTCCCTGAGCCCTAGACATTCTCTTGGCCCTCATCCCAAGCTCACATAAGAAGCTATTTCATAGAAGAAGTTCTTATTTACAGTTACTCAACTCCCGTAATATTTTATCTGAGGTGGCATTTTTAACACTCCCCTCCCCAATACTGGATGAACTGTCTCTTTCTTTGCTTTATAGGTTTGTAACTAATCTAGTTAAAATCCCATAAATATTGGGATGTTTCTGTGCTCCCCATTCAGACAGGAGGCTGGCTGAGGAAAAAGTCCATTCACATTAAAATGGTGGTGACATCCAGACTGGAGCTGACAATTAGTTCATTTTCTAAGGCTACTGTCACTGTGCCAGCTGCCCTTCAGAGCTGACTGTGCATCAACTGTGTAGCCTCCTAAATGTGTGATACTTGGGCAAGAGTGTCCATAAAACCCATTGAGAGTCACCAGTCCTTGCCAGGTCTCACAGAGGGTTAATGTGCTGTTTGCTACCCCTGGGGGGCCCAGGCAGGAGCCTTTGCTTTACTGCAGCCCTGTGTGCCACTCCAGCATCAAGGGATGTGGGGATCATAAATGCAGGGAATGTGGCTCCAGGGAGCAGCCAGCAGGCTGCCTCAGGCCAGCAGGACTGCTGGAATCAGTGAGTCTCAGTTTGGGTCCAGCATGGTCAGGTTTGCTTGAGCCAGAGCTCATAAATGATGCACAGCAAAGAGGTGTGAGAGGGCCATAAATGAAAATGGGCTGTGGTTCAGCTTGCAAAGAAAAGATGGTGCTGCTCTGCCCCTTCTCCTGGATGTGCAATGGCACCAAGTGCTGCTGTGGCAGTGCCAGTCCTCGGCCCAGGATCCCCCTCCTTTCCTGATGCTCCCTGGGCAATGGGGTGGTGTGTGCATCCTTGTCCCAAAAGCAGCTGGCAGGAAAGGGAGCTGCAGCCAGGGCTCAAAGGCAAAGGCAGCCCCTCACCCCTGTGCTGGGAGGCCCCAGGAAGGAGAAGTGCTGAGCTGCTTTCACCACCATGCTGCTGTCCTGCACTGAACACGTACCCATGGGACAGCCCCATGTGGCACCAGGATGGCAGGTCACCTGCAGTCAGGAAAGATGTCCTTGGCAGATGAAGCTGGGGAGAAAGCAAAACCATCTCACCAGGACTCCTGGCTTTCTCACACACCTGAGATGACTGTTAATTTTTTTTAATACATACTTAAATATATTTAATCATAAAGTGCTCAGCTAGCCCTAAGACAGGCTTCTGCTTCCTGACTCCACCTTTTCTTCAACAGAAAACTTTTATGAGAAGTTAACCAGCCCAAGATCTCCTTTTAAAAGTTTAGGGTTTTTTTTTTTCTTCAAAAGCTGCTAACTATTTAATCAGATTACTGAAATAAACTCACTTCTCAACCAAGGATAACTTCTGAGGAAATCAGAGAGAGGCAGATGCAGCCACCCATTCCTTGGGAACTTTCCAAAACCCAAATGTCAGTTGTTTCAGTTAATCAATGTGTGCTAATTAATTGATGCCATTAATTTTGACCAGATATATCAGCCTTAATGTCAGTATAATGGAAGAGAAGCTAGTCCTCAGAAAATACCTCAACCAATGTCAAAACTAACATATAAAAAAATCTTCTTGAACGTGGAAGTGGGTTCCCAACCATTCCTGTCAGCATCTCACACGTGTAGGAGGTGTGCCCAACCTATTGGGTAGGGAGAGTTCTGCACATTTTGCTTTCCCCACAGCATCTGGCTCCTCTCAGCTTTTAGAAATGTGCCTCCTGATAAACATCCAGGACCTCAGCCATGGTCTTGAGCACCAGTTCCTTGTCTGTGGAAAACCACAAGCACTGCATTCCGGCCTGCACCCCCACCTACCCAGGCTTCCCCATGCACAGGGTTTGCTGCCCTGCTCTGCTCACTCGTGAACCCTTCATTGCACTGCCCAACTTCATCAGGGGCATTTCAGCAACAAGCATCTTCTCCTGCCAGAAGAACTGCCCATGACTGTCCCTTTCCCTGGCTACATAAGAGAGGAAACACTTCTTACACATCCCTACCATCCAGTCCTCTATTTTTCAAGTATGTAAGGCCTGAAATGTAGAGTTTGGGATTTTACACCAGCTAATATTAATAGAAACATTCTCAGGATTTTTTTTTCCCCCAATGTAAATGGAACACTTCTATTTTTTTAAGCATGTCCCTGCAGAGCTCACAGGCCAAACACTGCAGCATTGTACCTGCCCGGGGAGCACGCTATAAACACATCTGTCTAGCTGCTCTGTCAGGCCCACTGAGCTTTCTATAAACCAGGAAAAGTAAACCTGTACATTAAATATTTACTGTTTTCAGTGTGCATAATCTAGAAAGGTTTTTAGCAGCACAAGCGGGGCACAATTTTAATCAATGATTTTTATTTTGACATGGCACTGTTAAAGGCTGCACGGGTACATCCTTGGAACCAGAGGCTCTCCTCTCACAGCCAGTTACAAACATTATCATGTTATCACACACTGCTCACCTGAAAGACCCATCCTATCCACCACTGTTCTGCTCTGATCCTAAATTATCCTGTAAGTCTGAGATCTGAGTTCATGGGGAGGCCATAGAAGCAGACTCCAGGTTAGGCAGTGAAAGAGGACAGTGGCAAACTCATGGTTGAGTGTGTACAAAAGAACAGAGATGGATGCAAAGTGTTAAAAGAATTAAAATACAAAAGCAAACTTATCTGAAAGTAAATAGCTGGTGGCCAGCACTAATTTTCTTTCACAATTAGTGTATCAGCTAGCTTTTAATGCTTGCTCCATGCAGAAAAGCTTCTGGTTTCATCTCCACACTGACACTAGGAGCCACAGCTTATGTACAACAACAGGAAAAGTCATGTTAATGCAGTCATAAAAAAGTCTCTGCACCAAAGCAGTCTGCTGATAGCCTCTGCTAACCTTCTACTTCCTGAGAACACTGGTGGCTGGGAAAGCAGTGGGCAGTAGACAGGCTTCCTGGCTGGCTCACAGAGGTGTCCTTCTCCCTGAAGCTCTGCACACAGCTGCTTGAGGGAGCCCATGTGTGCACCCTTCCTCAGAGCAACCCACCAGCTCTCACCACCTCGCTCCCTCGTTTTATTTTAGTCCCCAGCAGAGAGAAGGTAAAGAAACATTCCATTCATGTAGTTTCTTCTTTGCTCACCTAGAAAAATCACCCCAACCAGCTCCCCATAACAAGACAAATCTTTTGTGTTTGTATGCTAGTCAAGTCTAGAGATGGTTTAGCATTTCTTCCCCATCACAGGCATGCAACACTGGGATGGGCAGCTATTTGCCCATTCTTGGATCATAACTCCATTTCCACAAGCATTCTTAAGGCACATACATGATCTGCTGTCTGCCTGCAAGTCCTCCCTATCTGCAAGGATGACATAGTGTCTAATTATTTGTCTGCTATTGATTTTTCCACTGCACTATCACAGACTGGAAGCAAGAGGCAGAAGCAACCAATTTCCAGCAGTGGATATCCCTGGAGGAGGTGGTGGCTGGCTTCCTTGCATCACTTAGCTCATGAAATAAGCATGCCCAAGAGAAGAACACAGCTAGCTGCCACTGCAAGGTGCTCACATAACATTCTGGGGGGGAAAGGGTAGGAGTCCAGATGGAGCAGAATAGAAATGAACAGTAACGCAGCAAACACAGCTAAGGTCTCACTGTGTTTTACTAACAGAAAATGAGTACATAGCAGAGAATGAGTAATGATTTTGGACAAAGCCAACAGGGACCTTAGAGGATTCTGAAATTAATCCTGTGACATTTCCAGCAGCTAGCCTGGAAAGCACAGTAAGTGACAGAAAGCACTGTGTGGCAGAGCATGTTCAGCATCCTGCCAGAGCAAGCCTCTCCTCCCCTTTGCATGCAAAGAAAAAAATAATTAATCAATACTCTCTTATTTTTTCAAGAAAACAGCTACAAAATCTTGTTAATAAAATCAAAGGCTAGGCAACTCCTTTGAATGTCCACAAATCAGTGAGAGAAAACTATTCTGTCAGGTCATAAACAGCAGGGAGGGAGGGAGGGAGGCAAAGCATCAGCAAGAAGGCAAAAGGTTCCCATACCTTAACACAGACTAACCTTAAGGAAATGTAGTTGTGATTATTAATTATAATGAAAGAAAGCACCTTTGGGAAAAGAAGAGTTTGTAACATATTTCAAATGTAGACAAGGAAAACAAACAAACCTGAACCTACCAAGGAGTGCGTGTTCTGAGCAGACAGTCCCACAACGCAGATACAAGCAGGAGCTGGTTGTCTCCAAGGTGCAGTTAGGCTGTAGACTGAGGCAGACTGCAGCTGACAACCATTATGGATCACAGCCTGGAAGTGTGCTTTGATCAAGGATTTCTCAGGCATAGCCCAACTGACTGCAATCTCAGGTTCAGCTGGCTCCAGTAACTATTTGAGATCATGAGCAACTTTCTTCTGAGCATGGTTATTTTGTGTTAGCAGATGTCAGTGCACATGCATTGCTCCACTGGGAAATCCTGCACTCTGAAGACCAAAGTTTAAAGTTAAGATGTTTCTACTGAGGTCACTTGGGATGATGAATTCTCTGCAATGAGATCTCTGTCTGAGACCTTTGTCTCAGCAGATGCTGGGGAAGAACCTGTGTATGCCCCTGACACCTCAGCCTCCTTCATGTAAGTCATGAGATGCAGCTGTGAACTCTTTTCTGGAATTTATGAAGAGATTACAGGCTATATTGCTACCTTCTGCAAGCTTCATGACTGCATGGGATGAAAACAATAGACATAACTAAGAAATACATGTGCAGCCAGGTGTAGCTAGGACCACCTGATGATTTTTATTTTGTGGCATGGAGAGACGCAGCCCACAATAGTCTCAGCATTGCAAACTTCAGCTATAGAGAGGTGCTTGATGCAAACTGCGTCTTCTGGATGTAGCCCAGTGTTCAAGTACACCTGCATGAGAGTAAGTGAACATGTGTAAGTAATTCACTCATCTCATTGAGGTAATGGTAGTCACTGGTGCTGAAGTAAAGTTAATATCAGATCCTTGAATGACCATGACAAAGGTATTTTTGAGTCTCTGACTGAGGAGGAACTAAGCAGGAGCTGGCTGTAACTGCTGCACGTTTCTGCATCCAGCTCGATGTGAGGAAGCCATGCAGTACAGACACAGCCCAACAGGTGTTCAACAGGAGCATGCCAAGCCTGACTCTCAGCAGCACGGTCACATTGCTGCCTCTGTCACATTGCTGTGTCCCTTTTGTCCATGTAAATTGCAGGTATCCTTGTATCCATGTAAGCTGCAAGTATGGCCATGCAGTTCACACATCAAAGCAGAAATAAGCACAACTGAATATGACATCAGATTTTCCTTCTCTGTTTCTTTGCTGGATGAGGAGGCTCACAAGTCTCCCTTGCACTTCCACACAATGGGAACCTCCACAACACCTTGACAGCAGACAGGGGAAAATGCAGGACACTTACAAAGCACAGTGTCTCTCACTGCACAAATACTGCAAAGCAAACCCCCACATATTAGAAACCACAAGCAAGGCACAGACTGTACAAAAACTGACAGGCATGAGCATAGCTGAAGGGAGGGCAGTAGGGAAGAGGAAGAAAACAAATAGGAAATGCCATACTCAAAAGAATTCAGCATAAACTCTGAGCAAATCAAAGCAAGGAAAAACTTCTGAACCCACTTGAATTTTAGCTGCCGAAGCCTCCTGGCTACTTGGCTGCTCTGCCTGTGCATTGCTATGCTTAATTTGCCCCACTGGATTTACACCTCCTGTGAGTGACTGAGAGGAGCCATTGACTCAGGGAGGACTGATTTAGTGCAGCAGGAACCAGTGGGCTGGCAGAGGCTGCGGGAGAGGCCCAGCCCAAGGTAGGTAAACACTGTCGTGGTTTAACCCGGCAGGCAGCTGAGCACCACGGAGCCGCTCACGGACTGGGGCTGGGGGAGGGAATGGGGAACAACAGTACAGCCCATGGGCTAGATAAAGACACTTTACTAGAAGAGGAAAGGATGCAGAGTAATAGTAATAGTTAGTAATAGTAAAAAGGAACATACAAAACAAGTGATGCCCAATGCAATTTCCCACCATCCCCTGACCAGTGTCCAGCCAGTTCCCAAGCAGGGGCCCCTGGCCAGCTTCCCCCTAGTTTACATACTGACCATGTGTCATATGGTACAGAATGTCCCTTTGGCCAGTTGGGATCAGCTGTCCAAGCCTCGTTGGTGGGGTGGGGGGAGGAGCTGAAAAGTCCTCAACTTAGTGCAAGCACTGCTCAGCAACAACTGAAACAGTGTGCTATCAACAGTCTTCTCATTCTAAATCCAAAACACAGCAATGTACCAGCTACTAGGAAGAAAAATAACTTTATCCCAGTCAAAACCAGGACATAGCAGAAGAGGGAAGGATGTGGTGGAACAACAAAAGAGAGAAGAAGGAGTAGGAGAAATGGAAGAAACACACAGCAATGGATCCACAAAAGAGAATGAGAAAGGAAATTAAACACAGTACAGAAAAAGGGCTGGATGCTGGATTTAGTAAGATTTTTCTCCAGAGTCCACATGGTTGTAAACCTCTGGTGTGCTCCAGTTTGGGGCTGGATACTTACTGCCAGTGGGAGCAGCTGGGGGGCCTCTGTCCCACACAACCCTTCTTGCTGCTCCACGGTCCCTATGTACAGCTATGAAGAACTGTTGCTGGGTGGAGGGAAATTAAGCCAGTTATTTTTTCTTGATTTGTTTCTCTGGAAAGTCCTTTCCCTGGAGAAGTACAGGCCTGTAAAAATGACAGGATATACTCAGTAAATCTGTAATAGCTGCTGTGTAAGCCAACAGCGTCAAATTCCTGCTTTGCATTAGCCAAGATCCCAGTGATTCCCTACAGCACTAAAAGCGAGAAACCAGTAAAGTACTCCTCATGACATGTAGTAGGGGCTTTTTCCCACTAGGCAAACAAAGTTCTGGAACAGTACATTACAGTGAACAAAATCAAAAATGAAGATACTCCAAACTTCTTCCTGTTTCCTGATGTACATCCAGGATATGTAGGCACAGCCTGGAGTGCAAATGCTGGGTCATGGTTTGAGACAGGGAAGTGTGTGCAGGGAAAGGGTCACAGTCTAACCTGAACTCCAAACAAACTCAACCTATCTCAAGTGTTGTCAACTACTTGAGATTCAGGACAGGTTTGTTAAAAGGTTCTTCAAAGCTTTCAAAGTGACCTTTTCTTGAGCAAATGTAGGTTCAATTAGTTTCCCATCAAAGTTGTGTGAATGTGTGGTGAGACATGAAACCAAGTGAGAAAAGGCACTATTCATTGCCTTTTCCTGTGGCATTTGCTGAATATTGTGAAAGTCATAGGTCAAAGCAAAATGCTCAGTGCATGTCCTTAAATTAATGCAATTAAACAAAGAAGTGTCTGCATAAATCCCTAAAAAGCAAAACTGGCCAATTTACACACACAATAGTGTGACAGTTTCTTTTTCAAAATTTTTAAATTTTTTTGAAAATTTTCATAGATCAAGGTGTTGAATCAAAAACGTTTTCCTCCTCATCATAATGCTGCTGTGTAAAGAGTTATCCTGGGAAAAATGTAGCAGTCAGATTCACCATCTAAAAAAGTACTTTGGATTTTTAAAACTAAAGTACCACAGAAAAACTCATACACCTGTAAAACTAAGAGAAAACCAACATAGTGGATAGCTTGAAGCCTAGAGCCCTGCTCCTCCTTGTCACCAGCTGGGGGTCAGCTAAATCAGAAGGGACAGAAAGTCATTCCTACCATTACTGGCAGCCATCAAAGCTTGCTGGTGGTCTCTCTCCAATTCTTGATGGACACACAAAATAATTTCTGTCATCAGAAATGGCACTACATGGTACACATTGGCAGCCTCCAGAGAGCTGCATATCACTAAGGACTGGTTTTCCCTCTCAGCTGTTGTTTTTTCTGGCCAAATTTTGAGGCATACAAGCAATGAACAAAACCACTGCTGCTTTCTGAAGCACAAGTTCCAGGCAAAGAGTGCCTGGAGCTTTCATCCCAACACCTTTCCCACCTCCCCAAACCATCACAAAGTAAAACGTCAAGTCAATTTACTTGAATGAAAAGAAAGCCATGAAGACAAAAAACTGAGGAGGGGAAAACCCTACAACGGGAGCTGTCTATCAGGCCTGGCCCGGGCAGGGGCCTGGCCGCGGCCGGGAGGAGGCTGTGCAGTGCTGAGGCCATGAGCCGCTCTGCCGGGCTCGGCCTGCCCGCGGGGACATCCCTGAGGAGGAGCAGCAGCAGGAGGAGCCGGGCTCCGCAGCCCGGCAGGCAGCGTCATCCTCATCCTGTCCCCTGCGGGACACCCATGGCACCGCCCCGTCCCCGGGGTCACGGCATCCCTGTGCGGGAGAGGCTGCCCATCCACAGCGCCCACCCCGCCTCGTCCTAGCCCGCGTCCAGTCCGGTCCGCGGAGCCGCTGCGGGGCCGGGGGCAGCGCCGGGGGCAGCGCCGGGCTGTCCTCACCCCCGTGGCCGGGCCGGCAGGTGCGCGGTGGAGAGCCGCGACCACCCGGTGCTGCCGCCGAGCACCCGCAGCGCTCCCGCCGGCCCGGACGGGCTCCCCCGTCCTGCGGCCCCGGCGGGGTCCCACACGGTGCCTCATCACTCCCGCTGCTGTGGGAATGCACGGGGAACAGCACACGGGCCCGCGGCACTTACCGGAGCCCTGCGCACCGTCCTTGCTGTCACCCTTTGGGCCGTGGCACCGGGCAGGCGACGAGACGACCGGGCTGGGCTCCTCCGAGCGGCGGGGCTGCGGCTGCCTCCCCTGCCCGGCTGCCCGCCCCGGGAGGGCGGCACGCAGGGACACCCGCTGTACGGGAATGCTGCAGCCAGGTTAATCACATCCCTCCTCTCCGCGTCCCCCCACCCGCTGTCCCCCTCGCCCTCTCCCCCTCCACTTTTCATGGCCTTTGGAGGGGGTTTTGCAAGCTTTCACCTCTCCTTTGAATCCGGCTTCTCTACCTTCCAGCCTTGAAGGCGACAAGAAAAACCCCAAACTTGTGTTGAGAACAGTAATCTCATTTGCAAAGAAAAATCCCTGGAATGGGGACTCATTGTAACGCCTTTGGGCAGCAGACCCAACTGCTGGGCTATTTCAATAAAGAAGCGAACTGCAGCAGAACGCCAGTTGGCTCCTCCAGCAGAGTTCTCCTAAATCATGATAGACAGATTGCGTGAAAAACAGGAATTCCAAAGAATTTCCTGCCCTGGGAACAGAAGTTAAGGCTATATTTAACAACATCTGAAGCTGTCAAGAATGCTTTGTGGTTGGATAACAGAGCAGAAAAATGTGAAAAATGCGGGCTACTGCTATACCAAATATGGAAATATTGTTACGTCTGGGGTCTAAATCCCATCTGGAAGTACTTACAGCCAGGAAAAGAAAAGACGCCACAACAGAAGCTGAAACTCTCCTCCCTATCCCCAAACATTAAACTTCAACGAGGGAATACAATTCAAGGGCGCCCAGCTTGAGTGGGGGACAGGGAACCCGGGGATGCACAGGCTGAGGGGGGCTGTTCGCTGCGTGGTCATCCCGTTCCCGGCCTGGAAGCCGGGCCCCGGTACCGCCGGGCATCGTCGGCTCCCGGGCTCCGCCGCGCCGGGAACCGCCTGGGGATGCTGGCTCGCACCGGAGCAGCAGCACGGAGCGAACCCCGGCACGGCCGGGTGACCCTGCGGGCCATGTCACAGCGCGGGGCAGCCGCNCGCGACGTCAGCGCCGCGGCGCACGCGGCGGCCCCGCGCCCTATATAAGGCGGTGGCGCCCGCCGCCGCCTCAGACCGCGCCGGCCGCGCTCCGCTCTCCGCTCACACGGGCTCCCGCTGCACCGGCGCTGGACATGGGCTCCGCGGGCACCCGGCCCGCTCTGGCGGCCGCTCTCCTCTGCCTGGCCCGCCTGGTAAGTGCCGCGGGTCTTCCCGCGGTCCGGGAGAGAGGGAGGGAGAGGAGGCGGGTCGGGTGGCTCCGCTCGGCTCCCGGCGCTCACCGGACGCTCCGCTCCGCTCCGCAGGCTCTGGGCTCGCCCTGCCCCGCCGTGTGCCAGTGCCCGGCGGCCACGCCGCAGTGCGCCCCGGGCGTGGGGCTGGTGCCGGACGGCTGCGGCTGCTGCAAGGTCTGCGCCAAGCAACTGAACGAAGACTGCAGCCGATCGCAGCCCTGCGACCACACCAAGGGGCTGGAGTGCAACTTCGGGGCCAGCCCCGCCGCCCTGAAGGGCATCTGCAGAGGTAAGCGGCGACCCCGCTCCCCCGGGACGGACCCCGCGCCCCGCGGTGCCGGGGTTCGGTAATTTCGAGCCCATGTATGGTTATGCTTTGTTGTCGGTAGCTTGGCAGAAAGGCACATGACTTCAGCAGTCTGGAATGCGATTCAGTATGTCTGGGCTCCGCTAAACGCACATAAGGAAAAGTGATTCCTGACTAAGTTATTGTTCTGGCCCCGCGTCCCCGGGGGGTTGTAGGGAGCTCCGCCGTACATTGAGTTTAACAGACCAGCAAATACCTGTGCTTAAACCAGCGATTCCCGCCGCTCACCCCCTCCTTTTCCTTCCTGTTGATCTCTGCAGCACAGTCCGAGGGAAGACCGTGTGAATATAACTCCAAAATCTACCAGAACGGCGAGAGCTTCCAGCCGAACTGTAAACACCAGTGTACGTGCATAGATGGAGCTGTGGGCTGCATCCCGCTCTGCCCGCAGGAGCTCTCTCTTCCCAACCTGGGCTGCTCCAGCCCCAGGCTGGTCAAAGTCCCCGGGCAGTGCTGCGAGGAGTGGGTCTGTGACGAAAGCAAGGATGCACTGGAGGAGCTGGAAGGCTTTTTCAACGAAGAGTTTGGTCCGGATGATTCCGAAGGCGAATTAACCAGGAACAATGAGCTAATTGCCATTGTGAAGGGAGGCCTGAAAATGCTACCCGGTGAGTGTGGGTTTATCTGGGTGACAGTTAAGGGGAGGAGGCTAGAGGGTGGCTAGACCTTAGACCCCTTAGACCCCAAGGGAAAGAAAGAAACCTAGTGAGAGGATATATTTAGACTAACCCCTCCTTTTCTTTCCCAGTTTTTGGTTCTGAGCCACAAAGCCGAACTTTTGAGAATCCCAAATGCATCGTGCAAACAACCTCCTGGTCCCAGTGCTCAAAGACATGTGGAACTGGCATCTCCACAAGGGTGACAAACGACAATCCTGACTGCAAGCTCATCAAAGAGACCAGGATATGTGAAGTGAGGCCATGTGGCCAGCCCAGCTATGCCTCCCTAAAGGTAAATACAGACTCTTCTGGTGTTCTTCTTCTCTTTGAGCTGCTTCAGGTAGGGGGTAAAGGCTGCAAACGAATCTCCTGCTAATAATGTTATTGCCTTTCCTTTGCAGAAGGGAAAGAAATGTACCAAGACAAGGAAGTCCCCCTCCCCAGTGAAGTTTACTTATGCTGGATGTTCCAGTGTGAAGAAGTACCGGCCCAAGTACTGTGGCTCCTGCGTGGATGGCAGGTGCTGCACACCCCAGCAGACCAGGACTGTCAAGGTCAGGTTCCGCTGCGATGACGGGGAAACTTTCACCAAGAGTGTCATGATGATCCAGTCCTGCCGATGCAACTACAACTGTCCTCATGCCAATGAAGCCTATCCCTACTACAGACTAGTCAACGACATTCATAAATTTAGGGACTAACTTGTGTTGGGGGTGGGATGCAAAACAGAATTTTGAAGTACCCAGCCATGGAGAAAGGACCTTTGATGGAAGTGGTGCCTTGCCCATTTGAGGGCAACATCGAGATGTTACAGGAGTGCACTGTGCAACTGGACACTAATGCAACAGAGATTTAAGCATACTTAAAGCTTCATAATACTGGAGCAACTTTACTGCTTCTTTTTGGAGCACCTTATCTAATTATATACTGTTTTCTGTTTGTAAGTGATCAGATTAATGTTTTGTTCCGGTTATGAAAACTTTTCTATCCTGTTCAATTTAACACTATGCTTCTTCCCCTTTCTTCAGTCTTCTCCCACTCTTTCCCAACTAAGTTGGAAGTTACATTCCTTCCTGAGGTGGGCACCTATGGGGTGTTCACAGTGGCAGCTATTATGTACCAACTGTAGTTTAATGGCAAACAGAAATCAGTTGTTTTAAAGCTGAGTATTTTATTTATCAAACTGTAGCTTATTGTTTGTTTGTTTCCTCTGAGTTTTTTTTTACCCCTTCCAGCCCCTGTAATACTGGAATAAGTTGTAAATGATTTTAATTTTATATTCAATGAATTAAAAGAATTTATTTATGGAATTAATCATTTAATAAAGAAATATTTACCTAACTACTCTTAGCAGAGTATTCTGATAGGCATCAGGCTTAAATACAGCACATGCAAGAGGTTTCTGTAAAAACTTGGAATTTTGAAAAGTTTGGATTCTCTGAAAGCAAGTTCTACTGCAGATGCAGAAATGGACTAAATAGCCAAGTCTATTTCTTCGGATAAATTATGTTTTGAAGGGGTGTCTGCAGTCTACAACCCCATGCTTTAGAAAGTGTACACAGAAAGAGCTTCTTGGCACTGAATGCAAATCTTTGATAGACTGAAATGTTAATGAGACTGTCAGATTATTCAAACTGTCCTGGAATTTGTAACATAAGGTACTTCATTAGAATGCAGCGCATGCATGGTGATGTTGAACATAGGGATGAAAATGGTCATTGGGTCTCACGTTTTTTGGTGGCTGCTTTTTGCAAATTAATACATTTCTATGGCAGAGGAATGCTTCCTACAGGCTGCAGGAGGTAGTTTGCTTTCACTAAATTCAAATTAAATGAGCTTGAAGCAATGACTTTTGTTAATCCTAATAACACAGTGATGAAAAGTAAACATACTGTTAACAAGAGAAGAATGTGAGGAATTTCAAGTACTAGTCCCAGAGTAGAAACTAGTAGTATTAGAGTAGAAAGCAAGGGAGCTACTCTTTTCCTCACTTCCCCTTCCCAATTTTAAATATGCAATTACACTTCACGTTGTGGGACACAGATGACATTTGGCTAAGCAAGGGAGCTCGGTGGCACACAGTAAAAAAATGACATTAAAAGAAATGAACTAAGCATCCAACATTGTACACTTCTGGTTAGCCTAAAGCTGTGCTACACATAAGACTGACAGGAAACCTGCAACAGAGTATTATTTTCTTCTCCTTATATGGGTATTTCTCTGTCAAAATATTCTCCCACAATCTTTAGTAAGAAAGATACTGCTCATAAAAAGACTGATTTTGAGGTTTTGGAATTGTGAAGGGGTGTCATTAGTTACAAGCAGAATTGGTTAAGGGGCAATTTTTTATTAATTAGACATAAATATCTCAATAAAATAAATAGCCAAATATCTCAGAAGCTTATCTCTGGCAGCTAATGCTTTGTCTGAGAAATTACAGCCTTCCCTCTTTTCTGCTCAGTCAAGTTTTCTCCCTGAAGGCGTTCAAAACTTGAGCTGTTTTGGAATTCACCACCTGGCCACCAGTCTCAGCTGTACCTAAACTTGTCTGTACAGTATTGTTGACAGCAGAAGGGTAAAACACAAGGAAGCACTTTTGTTTGGCTCCTATGTAGATCCAGCACTGAACACAACATCAGCTGCTCGCTGGGAAACCATCAGGTTTACACACTGGGTTACTGTCGGGCAGGGAGGAGGATACACTGCTCCCAGACACCCAGCAGCTGCAGGGCATTCCTCGCCATCGCCACTGTCACCCACACTTGAACGACATCCATCTGCACACCAACGTAAGTCACAGCTCCCCAAAAATCACACGTACGTGTGGCTGTACTGTACACAGAGCGTGGCTGTGGCACACGTCACGGACAAACAGCGGCTCTGCCGACTCCTGCCTCGAGTGTGGCTCCAGCCAGGCCCCGGCCTTTGCAACCTGCCCTTTGGTTTTAACATTAAGGGGTGCTTCTGTACCCTGCTCACTGGAAACATGTGCTTTTGGGAGAATAAGGGCTGTACAGGCAGGTCAGATAAACAAAATATACTACGTGAAGTTATCCTGATATAAAAAGAGTAAAATGAATCCCACTAAAAAAACCTGCAAGTCTTTCAAAGTGGGGCTGTGACAGCAGTTGGTCATCATCCATATAGTCCTCTCTCCCATTTTGCATTTCACAATTGCATGGCAAAACTACTTTTACAACACTATAAAGGGAATCACTGTCATTTTTTGTGTCATCTTTATACTTGCTTTGAAACCTTTACATCCTCTGTTGTTCCAGCAGAATAAAAAAAAAACCAAATCCCTAAGTAGTGGGTGTGGATATATACAGGATTATAAACTCAGATTCCATGAAGTGAAGCAGCAGGGCTTACAGGTTAAAGGTTCTTTACAGGTAAAGAAATGAGCACAACTATAATTGTATTTCTTGTCAAAAAACTAAAATATCAATATCCTGCTTCTGGAGGAGTTAGGAACACGATAAATAATGTACATAACAAAAAGTTGTGCATTCGGAGTAAAGCCATCAGCACCGTGTGGAGCTCCCCGGAGCTGGGCAGAGCCGGGGCAGTCCCGACACGCCGGGAGGGAGCGCGGCACTGCCTCAGCCCTCAGCGCAGGCTGCAGCACTGTCCCCTCCACTGCAGCCTTGCTCCGGCCACTCTGCCTGTCCCCTCTCCTGCGTGCCCCGCTCCTTCGGCTGCTCCCTTCCCAGCCGCTGGCACTGTCACGGGGCACTCGGCCGGATCCGGTGCTGCCGCCACAAGGAGCGTTTCTCACACTACAGGTCTGGGATCGAAGGAACGCGTAGCCTTGTGTTCCCCACGCTTACTTCCTTGATGGTGGAAAGCGCTATAATATCGAGGTTACACGCAAAATCTTCCCTACTATTGGTGAAGACAAAGTTTCAGCTTCCATGAGTGCTCCATGACAGGAAGCAAAACAAAAGCAGGAACACACAGACAGACTTCCCTGACTACACGAAGTCCTTGTGGGATGCTGCCAGCTCGCTCCTCCGAAGCAGCAGCAGGTGGAGGAAAAGCTGATACTATACTGACAGTGGGACAACCGAGCTACTACTGAGCCCTCGTGGGGCTGAGAGAATCTCTTTATCCGCACATCAATTACTGCAGAGCCCATGGCAGATCAGTCCCCTGGGCTGCCTGGCCCTCCAGCTGCCACTGTCTGGAACAGGCCCATCCTCCTGCTACTCGTGGGCAGCCACCGGGCTATGCAGGAACAGGCAGTGACCCTGTGATCAGTGGGATTGCTGCAGGAGGATTTCCAGTCCACTGAACCTGCATGAATCCTCACACGTTTTAAGGACTGAAACAAAAAAGTTTGCAGTGGGCAGTCATTCCTGGTTGGAAATCAAACCTACCTACCTACACAGAAGCAGTTAAATGTGTCACATCAGAGGCTTGCTCTTGCCAGATGCTTGCCCTTCTGAGCTGATCCTGCAGAAATCCATGTGCACAATTTAGCTCACTTGTTTAATCAGTGAAACTATTTTGATGCAGGGCTCCAAGTGCTCAGCACACAGCAAGGGAAGGCTGTATAGTTTACCAGCTGCTCTGCCTCAAGCCAGCTCCTTTCATGTAGACATGTCCCCGTTTTCACCTTCATAGTTTTTTCCTGCATATTACATAGCCACAATTAAAACACATAGAAACAGGGAGGTGTCACAGTGAAAGCAGTAACCTAAAACTAGCTTTGGAGGTACTTAGAAATGCACTCCAATGCAGAGACAACTAAACTGCATTAAACTGCAGTGAGACTTGGTATCTAGAAAATATAAATCCTGCAAAAAAAAGACTCCAACCAACAGAATGATACAGTAAGCATCTCTCTATCATGCTGTGAAGACCAAACACCAAGAAACTGAATAGATCGCATCCACTATGCTATGGTTCCCCCCGTAAAACTACACAGCTATGACTTCTATGTACACAATTTATATTGGAGAAGATCCTGAAAGACCCCAAGGCACCATTCACATAAGCAACTTCATCTGTCTTGAAGTACAACCACTTATGGGATGGAATGTAACAACCATCCAGGAGAAAAACATTACACAATTTTTTTAAGTTTTCATTTTCTAGTCAGAAGAAATTCAAAGGTGGGGTGAACACATTTGCCCAGATGGGAATCCAGCTGGGACATACACATTAACTATTTCACCTCCTGACAAATGGCAGTTTCAGTCAGAATGAAAGGACTCAATTTACATGAGTGAAACAATCAGCAGTAGCCCAGCAGTGTTTTGAGACCACTGAATGTCAGATCAAAAGAAGCCCAGTACACCAGCCAAGTCGAAGACACCAGTTTCTCTGAAACTACTAATTTCCTTCAGCATCTCAAACCAACCAGGTTTGAGAACAACTCCTACTTAGTCTATTAACTTGACAAAATCAGACATCAAGATGTCACGGCTGTAAAACCAGCAGTCTGTTAGGAACTTGAAACAGGAAAATGCATTTTTCTCTAGGGGCAGGTAATAGTGGAACAATGCTGCTAAAATCAATGTGGATGCTCAAGCACAGCTGAAAGTAGAGGCTGGGAAAAAAGGTCAACAAAGAGATACCACTGAGAATTTAGATCACAGAATCACAGAAATGCTAAGCTGGAAGAGACAGAACAGGAACCTCAAGTCCAACTCTGGGCCCTGTGCAGGAAACTCCAAGAGCCGGACCATGTGCCCGAGAGCATCATCCAAACACGTCTGGAACTCCAGCAGGCTGGTGTGGTGACCACTGCCCTGGGGAGCTGTTCCAGTGCACTGCCCTGGAGAGCTGCTCCAGTGCTCAAACACCCTCTGGGTGAAGAGACTTCTCCTGATATCCAACCTAAACCTGCCCTGACTCAGCCTCAGGCCATTCCCTCGGGTCCTGTCCCTGGTCCCTGAGCAGAGATCAGTGCCTGCCCCTCCTCCTCCCCTCACGAGGAAGTTGTGGCTGCAGTGAGGTCTGCCCTCAGTCTCCTCCAGGCTGAACAGACCCAGTGCCCTCAGCTGCCCCTCACAGCTTCCCCTCAAGGCCCTTCACCATCTTTGTTGCCCTCCTCTGGACACTCTGTAATAGTTTAATGTCTTTCTTACACTGTGGCACCCAAAGCTGCCCCCAGCACTCGAGGTGAGGCCGCCCCAGTGCAGAGCAGAGCGGGACAATCCCCTCCCTTGCCCAGCTGGTGATGCTGTGCCTGATGTCCCCAGGACATGGCTGCCCCTGCTGGCTGTGTGAAAGTGATGGGGACTTCTTAGCAAGCTTCTAATGCCACCCATCCATTCTTTTTTGTTAGTATCTACACCTCATCCACTGACTTAATGTTTACCTCACTAGCACAGCTCTACTTCCTATTGGCACTCCTGGCAAAACAGACAAGTTCTGCAGCTACGATACAGATCCAGTAGAGAACTTGGAAGCAAGGAATGGAAAGGGAAAAGCAGCTTTCACAGTTGTTTCTTCCTTCTCCTTGAAGCAGAACAGGGATGATGGGAAGAAAGTGGCAATGCAATTTTAAAAAGTTTTGCTTTTCCACCAGCTGAAATTATGCAGGAACCAGCTAGCTCCCAGTGTAGTCTTATTCTCTAAAAATAGACTCCCTCTCCCTTCTCATTTCTATTCCTTCTCTGGCAGATTATTTTGACTCATTCTGATTTGCCATACAACCACATGAACAGCTGTACTGATGCAGCTGATGCAAAAAGAAGTCTCATGCAAATGGATTAGATAAATACAAGGACTACTGTGACAGTCAAATAAAAAGGAATTAATTCCACCATTTCTATCACAAGTTTACAAAGACTTTCCCTTACCCCAAAGGCAGGCAAAGTTCTAGTGGCTTTCCATATTTTATCACCCTATTGATTTTTCCTGCCAAAAAGCCTACTATAATAAGATATCCTGAAAATGCTTTTCTGCAGGAAAAGCTAGCAGCAGTGACATCAGGCCAGGCCAGGGGAACTTTGCTTCCAAAGCAACAACAAAAAAGATACAATGCACAGGACCATTGAGGGAAAGAAGCTCTCACTACAACAGCATCTCTAGAGCAAAGTTGCTGTACTATGGATCTCTGAGACCTGCTGGGGCATAATGAGAACACACTTCTGTTATCAAATCACATAGAACAACTACCCTTCTTTTTACCTGAATTTACATGGCATCTCTAACTTCCCTTTGAGTGTCAGTATTTCTTTTGAGTTATTTTTGCTGCCATTTCTTGTCTTGCCTACATGTGACTTCTTTCCATTTCACCACAGATTTCCAGCAAATAAAACCATATGCACTACCATAGCAACATTTTAACACAAACACAGTGCAATCTTTGTTCACTGAAGTACACAGTTCATTTCTTTTTCTCTTATTAACAGAACCTGCATCTGCATACAGTTTAACTGAATGTCATAGCAACAACATAAACATCAATTCAAGATATTTTTTCCTTTGGAGGGCGCAGAAGAATAAATGTTTTCAGGAAAAGAGTGCGGGACTTCAAGCAGAATGAAATGTTTGTGACTAAACAGGGCCTGAAGTTACATCATCATAGCTGTATATCTACACTTGGAGAGCCTGCTCTTGCACTGTGTTATACATTCTCAGCTCCTACAGATGTCAACAGAGAACAGCCATATCTGGCAGGGCAAGGACTGAATCCCAGCTATGCTGATACACAACACATAGCTGGGACTTGCTATCAGCACTCCCATGAACTTAGAAATCCATGTACTGCTTCAGACTGGAGTGACAAAAACTGGCCCAGCATGCCTCCAAGGACCAGTGCCAGCCACACATTCTGTGGCATGACCCTCTTTTCCTCTACGGATCAACAATTCCTAGTGCCAAGATAAATGTAGCAAAACTTAGAATTCGAATGTGTTCATTCAAAACTGAGCTGTTACACTGACAGGGGGTACAACGCCGTTTACCCATGACAACTCAATTATGCCTCATCCCCCCAGGAAGTTATACAAAAAAGGAAAAGAACCAAGTTCTCTCCCATGGCTGACTCAGTCCTACCTCCCAGCTATTGCTGTGTGCTTAGCTATGCTCTATTTTTGTCCTTTAAGGTTTGTGAAAGGGATGACATCATTAAGCTTTTAATTTTTTTAAGTAGTGTTTTCATTCAAGACAAGAGCCTTTACTCTATGTAAGCTGATAGTCCTTCAGCTCAAGCATGCTGAAAAGTCTAAACATTAAAAGAAATGCTGTAACAACACTACACAGAAATAGCTTGTTCCTTCTGTGACAAATAGTTTATAGAGGAAAATAAATGAGTAAGCATAGTAGACATAAAATCAAGCACTCAATGCAAGCTGGTGTTGAATGACGAAGATTAAAACAACATCACACAGTTCTCATTCACAGACATGATCTGTTCTGAATCAAGGCACAGTCCTGTAGGGATCTGTGTGTAATAGGACTACAATAGTATGTTTTCAAAATGGACAGAATGGAAGCCTTCTAGGAAGCCTCAGCTCCATGTCTTAAATTTCTAGTTCTTGACCAGAAATTTAAAAAATACAGAAGGTGCTTTTTCTCTTTTCTGTTTATTACAAGGTGCCTGTTCCAGGTTAAAAAAAAAATTAAGAACTTTCCTTAATTGCCTATGAAAGTGTTCAAAAACATCAGCCTAGCACAACAGTGCATACACTTTGATTAAATCAGGAACCTCATTATTATGAAGAATTATGACTAATATGAAGAATTTTGATTTTTTATTATAAATAAAAATTGAAAAAGCTTTGGAAAACTGAATAAAATATTTGAATTGCATTTTGGTTTGTATTTGATCAATCACCTCTGTTCAAACTAGTGTAACTGTAAAAATTGGTAAGTAGTAACCTAGGAAAGAATGGCAAATGCTACCTTTTAGTCTCAGTTTGACTGAACTCTGGGAGATTATTCCCAGCTTGTCTGGGAAATTTCAGTTCTAGTAACCACCACAGGAATGCTCCTTAATAATGTTTTAAAGCCTTCTTTAAGGTAAATCTGAAGGACAGATGTAACAGCATCTTCATTTAAAAATAAATTATGTTGTGTTTGACTCACAAGGAAGCTTAAAGTGGATTTATATAAGAAAAAAAACCCCACAGGCAAACCCTTTGGTACAATTAATGAAAACCCCCAAGAGCACAGGAAAATAATGCAAATCACAAATCTGTGCTCCTCAGCCAAAGCCTAATCACACACACATGCAGATCAACACTACTACTTGCAGCACTCTCATTTTCACTGTGCTCTGAATCCAACAGAAGGGCCATGCTTTTACTCCAGATGAAACATTTTCTGGAAAATGAACTGTGGCAGTTTTGCTATTTGGCTCTTTTATTGGTATTACTATGAATGAGTTCAAGACTGGTCTACAGTAATTTGTGGCTACCAAGCAGCAATCACTAATTAGGAAAAGCTTATTCACTTTCACTGAACTGAAAAAATATGAAAGCAGCACCTACAGCTAGGAATCCTGGTACTTTAAAAAGGGTTAAAAAAACAAATGTTGAAACAAGAGGTGGGCAGAGGACCAGTAATGCCCAAGAAAGAAAATAGAGCACAGGTGGCTACTGCCAGGCGAGAAGAAAAACTTTCCTCTTTCACCAGAGGTTGCAAAACACACAAGAGAAAGGACACATGATACCAATGGGAGAAAAAGCAGTATGTGACTACAAAGGTCTGACACTGGCCAAACTTCAGTAGTGAGCTGTCATGGTAAACAATTAACTCCAATTTCTTTACAAGGGAAATAAGCCCCTTCTAAAACTTTGAACATCTCAGAAATCCTCTCCATGCAGCATGACTGGTGAGGACCCAGCAGCCTGGTGCCCTGAATCCCAGACTGAGAGTCCAGATGCCTAAACCCTCTCCTGTACTGCTCCAACAGCCTCCTGGTACCTCCACAAGTTCCTTCACTGCTTTCTGTTGTGTTTCTACCCACAACATCAGCACTGGCAGAAGAAGACTTATGACTGAAATACCACCTTCATGGCAATTTAGCACACACCTCAGGCTACCAAGACACAAAGGTGCTTGTCTCAACCAGGAGACAGAGTCTGGGAACTAAGGCAGCAGCAACCTCAGAGAGCTGTTAGAGTGAACACGTCCTGAAGACAAATGCTGGCTTGGCCAGACCCTTGCAAAACTAAGGCAAAGGCTGATGTTCATTCCTGAGAATGTCCTGGTGCAGTGGGGAGAGGGGCTCCCCTGGCTTGCACCACTTGTGCCATTGCTGTTCTCATCCTCCAACAGACCCCAGAGGCACAGGGGACTTGGACACAGGACAGGTGGTCTGTGATCTAAGAATCTTTTCAGAAGTTAAAAACTGTCAGCAGACAATACAATATGGGAATTATTTTTTCCTTTACGATTTATTTGTTTTTAAGTGGGTAAATTTAGCTGATATGCCAGTAACCATTTACAATAACTGCAGCAGATACTACGAATATGAGATGCATAACACAAGCATTCTTTAAAGTCCAGTGTTATTTGCATTAGTGCCAGTCTATCCATCCATTTCTATGGATTTAAAAACTCATGATTTAACTCTAATTTAGAAGACCTAGAGAGAAGGCTAAACACACTTGCAACATGCCACCCTGAAAACACAGTCTGACCTCTCCATTAAAAAACGGAACAAGATGCAACCAAGACCAAAAAAAAATAGTATTGCATCAAGCACCCAAAATGTCACCAGAGAAGATCAAAAGTAACAGAAGACCATTTTCAGTAGCTCAGCATTACACAGAAATACTGTAAAAGGAAACTGATCTAATGAAATACCTGTACTTTTTCCCCCAGTAAATTTAAGCATTAAGACTCAAATCAACATATAAATACAAATATGAGATCAGATATTTAAACCCAAACATTTGGCACTGAGCTGGTTAGGGAAAAAGGAAAAACAATGATGCAATTAAAGACTGCAATTAAATTAGAATTTTTTTTTTTCTGAAACCACAATTCCCCATCTTTTTATTTACATCCCTAAATATGTGTTATTAAATCCAAAAATAGTCAAGCACTTTGAGAGTGCTACTTTTAGTAAAGGAAGTTAAGCCAAACCTCAAGGAACTTATAAAAAAAAATTTAATTAAATAATTAAAAAAATGAAAGCTCATTCCATCCTGTTCTCTCAAAGAACTGTCATGAACTGTCCTGAATCTCCCCTTCTTCCACAGATGAAAGGGATGAGCTTTCACTGTCTGAGTTCTCTGCAGGCTCACTGCCATCTGAGGATAAAGAACACAAAAAACAAACAAGCAATTAGTTTCAGTAATGTTGTTTGCTCAACAAACAGAAGCAGTTTCATATCTTCTTTTCCTTTTAATCACTCTTCTTTAGAACAGCTACATTATAAGACATAACCAGTTTCATGACATAGGATAAAGCCCTGGATAGGACCTCATTGTTAAAGGAGAAAGCAAGACAATGTTGAGAATTCCTTTTACCTTTTAAATCTTGGTCTTTCAGTCAAGTAGGAAAGCAGAATATTTATCCCCCACAAAACTCTAGATCTACTGAGAATTTAAAATTATTCCTTTGGCTTGTTTTAAATGTTGTTTTCTGGGATGTCACAGACATATATCACAACTGCAATGAATTATATTAAATTTAGGCTTTTCTTAGCATTTCAGTTAAGATGAGGAACTACAGAGAAATTGGAAATGGAAAATTAAAATTCCATGTGTTCCAGCATCCCAAAGATAGTGATAAGCTATTTAAGTCCATAAGCTAAGGCTGGTGAAGTTCAAGGTACACAGTAACTTGTGCTTTAGGGCACAGCTATTGTGCTCTGCTGAGATCATATAGTGAAATTCTCATCTCCAAAACTGGTCTTCAGCCTCACACCCCATGGATCCTTCTTTAACAAGCCCTGACCCTGGTCACCTTGTGCTGATGTCATCAAATGCCACTTGGTTGGTGACACTCAAGCAGCACAAAAATAAACTACAGCAAAGCAGGCCCATGATTCACACTCTGCTCTCATTGTTATTTTCAGTACTTGATCTATGAATTTAAAGATGTTTTTGAGCATACAGTATCAGAGGTTTCATTAAGAGAATGTTACCAAAAGGGAGCTGATGAAGTATAGCTACTGTCTGGTCAAGATAAGTTCTACAGCTGGCAAACATGGATATACACAGGACACAGTGTGCACCTGTACAGTTTCCAAGGAATTTGTTCAAGAAAATAGAAGCATTTCACCCAGAAACATCAGAGGTCACATTTTGTCTATATTAAATCTAGTGTATAATCAATTAACATTTATATGCCAGATATGTACTGAGTAATGCACAAAGTAAGGCCTGTGAAAGCTTCCATAATCCCCTGCTATCTTCAGCCATGACTGACCTTGTATGCTGAAATCAGAGCACCTGTAGTTTTTGCTGTTAAGCAAGTCAAGCAGCAAAACATCACATAAAAGAATGTGGCAATCTTCTGACTCACAGCAATGCTCAACAGATAGATTTTACTTCTGTTACAGTAATATTTAACAGGAATTATAGATTGTCTTCATTAAAAAAGAGCACACTTGTATGGTGCTGATAGCATTGCCTATAAATTAAGATTGCCCAATCCTTCTCACCATAAAACTGTCTGCAGTTTACTTATAATGTAAAATTTAAACTCCGAGTTTAAGTTTTTCAGTGGCAGTTTCCTTCCTCAATCTTTCTTTTCCTTACGTAGTTGAAAGTTTCAGCCAAAATACTTCAGCCATTTCGGAAAAGAAGAATAGGAGAAATAGGCTTTATACTCATTAAATCCTAGCAGCTTCTCTTGGAAGGTGTCCAGCTCTAGCTATCCCCCACTCCTTGGGGGTTACTACTTCAATCTCAGGGAGAATGGTGATGTTCCTCCAGCATGTGCCTGTTGCTGTGGCCATGAAAACTTGATTCTGTTGATCCTGGGGAAGGGGACAGATCTGAGATTGCTCAGGAAGGCAGCAGTATTTCAGCAATTAAATTCCCACACGACTTCGCTTCTTGTTCTAGCCTGGGTCCCCTGCAAACAGGGCCTGCAGGGTTATGGCTGCCTGAGCCCCATGCTCAGCAGACACCCTGCCACATGTCCACTCAGCAGTGTGGCAGCTGTTTGCCTGGAATGCAAAGGGAGGTCAGCACCAGGCTCCGAGCAGGACAAGTGTCCCTCTGGGCATGCCAGCAGGCAGAGAGGAAAGGCAGCACTGGGGGCAGTAGGATCAGCAGGATGGATGGCTTGGGAGGAGAGGGCCACTGATACAGAAAGCCATACATGGCAAAGAAACCGGACTGCAACAAACACAGAAGATGCTGTAGCAGAAAGGTCACTTCTTGGGAGATGGGAAGGGGCTAAAATACTTCTCTGATTACAACAGGCTTCTCCCTGGACAGGAGGTTAACATAAGATTTGCACTCTTAGCAATTATCTGTGAATGCAACTGCAAACTGAAAACTGCTTTTTTCCTCCTATATTCTCTGAAGATGACATGCAAAAGAAAAGCACAATTATTGTGACACACTAACTAAAATGGTACTTTGTCTTCAGGCAGAGTAACAGCAACAAAAAAGTCCTCCAACTTTTATATTCATGTTGTGAACATGCTTTTCCTCAAAGAATCTGAAATTACTGTCACATGCTTCTACTCTAAACAGAAAAAATACCAAGAACACAGGTTCCCAACCTAACTCAAGGCGGAAGTTGATTATTAATACCTTAGCCAAGAAGATGACAGTAAGTTATTATAAAAGTTGTGAAAATCATAGTATTTTTGCCATTAGCTGTAACTTTTGCTATGTCATACCCAAGACACCTTAACAGGGAGCTATTAAATTACTTTTTATGGAATCTATACAAACAGTTAAAACAAAAACAACCACAACAACAATCAATGGTTTTCAAAACCTGAAACAGCTGTTAGTGTTCTCAGAACCCCTGCAGGGATGACTACTCATCAAATGATTCCTGCAGCAGAGCAAGGTTACTGTCCTCAAGACACACACTTGCACTGCCCTGTGGCAGAGCTGTTGGCACTTCCCAGTGATTACTGGCTCTCTCTTCCCCTCCTCTTCTGCCTTTTACAGAGACAGGTAGGTGCTGCAGTAGCATGACCTCAAAATACCGTTGTTTCAATCAACACTCCTTGAATCTATACCCTTAAAAGGACAACCACCCTATTAGCTCAGGAGACAATGACAACCCTATACAGATTAAGTACATGAGTCAATCAACTGTAATTCCCTCCTGACCTCTAAATCATAGGGGTAACATCTGAGTACTGAAAAGCAAGGCTCCTCGATAAAGAAATAATGGATAAACTCAAAAGCAGCCAGCTTCATGTACTGCAGTGTCTGTATGTGCACTCCCAGGGTGTGTATCACAGCTACCCAGACCTGACCCCTACCTTATCCCCTGGTGTGCTCTCTCACTCTCAGAAGCCCCTGCAGTGCATAGCACAAGGAATTTTTGCATGCCAGATCTCTGGGTGCAGATTGCTCTCACTTAGGGGATCACTCAGTGTAATCTAGCCAGAACAGCCAAGCTCCACGGAGGTCCAGTATCACTGGTGCAATATCCTCAGTCCTGTATTTCATCAGTCAAATTATATACATATAGAGCCACGGCTGAGCTGCTGTAGGGAAACAGTAACTGCAAATATATATCAAAGCTTTTCTGCAAAAATCTGTAAGATTTAGAGACTGGCCCATCACTGAACACTATGGGATATGATAACTAAGGTGACTAGATGGAGGACTAGGAGATGAGAACTGATTCCCTATTTCAACAGCTGAAATATCCTTTAGCAATCTTTTAGCTTTAGAAACAGATGCTGGGACATGAAACCTTTATACTGGGGAGAAAAATGGAAATTAACTTTAAAAGCAAATTCCTGCCAGATGTGGATTCTCTTCCAAATTAACTCCAAGATCAAAGTTCTCCCTCAAGAAAGTACTTTTAAAAAGATAACACTGTGCTTTTAACCCACCCAAAAAGCGACTTTGCCATTATGATTTCTAATAATTATCATCTCACAACTCAGAATTATTTGTCCAATGTTAGAAGCTATGCTAGAAAATAATGGAGAATGATTCCTTTGCATGATTATCAGGTTTACTCAAAATTCATCTTCCCCAGACAGACTGACTCTTCAGAAATAATCAACTCTGTCAAACTTTGCTGCATAAAAAAAGTTAGCACAAGTCTGAATAGTTGTTTTACCTTAGTGGCTAAAAATAGATAAAAACCCCAGTAAAGTACCAGCAAACAAAGTTAGAAAAACCACATCCAATACAGCTCATGGATGGATGCCATCAGCCAGCAATTTTAAGACGAGCATTTGTAACAGCTTTTTCTATAGTAATCTTTAAGCTTCAGAAGGAAATATAAGACATATTGCTCATTCTTGGCAATATCCTTAACTACTGTATATATAACTAAAATATCCAAATATAACATAACAGGAAGTAAATATAAGCTCACCTTGGCCAAGGACCACCATGTCATTCTTCATGGTTTTCAAGACCACAAATAATGTTGGATACTCAATTATTACTTTGCCTTTCAGATTATCTAGAAGGCTTTTGCTGGCATCCAGTTCATTGTACCTTAAAAATAAAAAAATAAAAAAGGAAGTTTACTTTTGGTTTTAATACGAGCAAGGACATAATGTACATTTGCTGTTGGGGGGAAAAAAAAGTAAACAGCTTTCTGGCATTTCACATGATTTTCAGGTGATACCATGTCCAGAAGAAATATCTTATAATTCAAATTACATATCCAGTCTTATTCTCTAACTACATAATTTTTTTAAACCTTCCTAATATCTAAGCATAAAGAACAAAAGGAGAATGAAAGTCAAATCTCTCTAAAGGTTGAAATGTTTTATTATGTCTTAATGAATATGTTTAGCAAATCAGATAAGGACATAAGGTTATCAAAATTGATACATTTATCAAAATCTGATTCTAAATTAAAAATAACATTTACTATTTTACTTATGGGCTTTAACACTACAGGTCGATTAGTAGTGTACCTTATTTATCACGTTTGCTTATTAATTACCAGTGAAGCCCTAGGAAGATGAAATAAAAACCTTATCTGAACAACTACTAAAGCACAGGTATACTGGAGCTCTTAGGGCTCTGTTTTTGTAGGAGAGGTATCCTTGTTCTGCTACAGGAGCACTACAGCAATCATTTCCAGAAGATGGTACAAAGCCACTATGCCAGAGCAAACTGCTACTCACAGCACCATCAGCGAGAAGCTCCCTGCAGAAATCCCCACAAGTGTGTGTGCTCCAGAGGCACAGGACTGGATGTGCAGCCCCTTCCCAGGAAAGGGCTCCTCTTCAGCCCAGACAGTGAAACCAGGTGNTTTTTACCCCCTGAAGATCTGGTGAAACCAGGTGCATAACAAATGATACCACAGTAATGAAAAGCAAACTGAGCATCCTCTCCACAACTACTCTCTCAAACTGTAATGCTCTCTCCCAGCTCTTGAACTAGAAACCTGGACGTGGGATTTCGTGGAAAGGAATGGAAGTATTTCAAAGGCTTCTGAAAGAGAGACCTTGTTGCCTTCACTTACCAAAACTGAGGGATCCAAAGGATGCTCTGATATTGTTACGCTGCAATCTGAGTTATGCAACTTTCTGTATGCAGCATTATTAAATTATCAGTAAGCTAATGTATCAGCTAAGGGCAAATGAAGTTCAAAACCAAAATATACTGTAGGCAATATGTGGGGTATTTCCCATAGCTGCTCTACCTCCTCTGATCATTAACATATTATACAGTTGTGTTTTCTTTTGCCAAAACCAAAGTGATAGGTGAAGGAAATGATATACTTCATGATTTACAATAATGTGTGATTAAAAGCAATACACTGAGAGTCAGCACACAAGAAAAATATTGGAGGTAAACCAGGAATTGAGTTCCTGGGATTTAAGGGAAACTTAGATCGAGCAAAAATTCTCTCAATATTCAACTTCAAATCATCACGAAAATATTTGGTTTCATGTTTCTCTCAAGCCAAAGTAATTACAACCTCTTCTTACTGAAACCCTTGAAAAGGGATAACAGTACATTACATGTCTTATTGAATGAATGCATTCATAAATTGTGGATTAACACACATGAACAGAAACATATTTACTGCTTTATTTACAGTACTCTAAATGCAAAGTATGGCAATACCTTTCCTTTGGCAAGGCCCTCAACACATTCCTTTCTGGTTAAGCAAACATTTACCACCAAGAGGCTAAAGTAATTCACATGCCACAATACACTTTCCATTATCTCATATTTTAGACAAAACATCTTTAGCGTCCAGCTTGGCATAAGATAAAACATTTGTACTTAAAACTATTTTATGATAGTAAATTACTGAAGTGTTAGATCACTGAGTCAGAGCTTTATCTTTTTTTGTTAAAGAAAATTTTATTGGTTGACAGTGACAGGAAAAACATCTAAATTTTTAGTCCATAATGTGGGCCATAAACTTCAGGAAGAATGTAACAAAGGAGCTTAATGCTTCTCTCATTTAAACTTGTCTCTTGCTGTATATATTATCCAAAAGACCTAAGTCTACCACATTTTCTACTTCATACACAAGTGCAAGTTGAGATTTTCTGCTAATCCACCTGTCAGGCTCTTCCTTGACTGTGCATGCTTAAAAGATCTCAAAATAAAACTATTATTCATCACATCAATTCCAAAGTCTACTAAAGAACAGCTCTTGAGTAAGACTGATTTTTCAGGCTATCTCAGAAAGACCAGGTCATGATAAAAACCTTCCCAATTTCATCCCAGAGCTAGAACAGAGTCATACATAGAGGGTCAGAGGGTGAACAATAGAAATTTTGCCCCTTCTATGGGCAAAAGAAGACTCCCTGTAGGGTTTAACCAGAAGTGAGGATGTAGAGCAACACTGGCATAGTAGGCCCTTCCATGTATGTGCAGCAAATTGGTCTCACCACAAGCAGGAGATAGAAGAAGGATCACAATCAGATATTACCAGATATCCTTTTATCATCACTTTTACCCACTAGTTTTGTTTCACTGGGATTGCATAGCCTGTGTGAGAAGAACCCATAAGGAGCTGTAACCTTCTTCAAACCCACCCTTCACTGTGCACTTCAACTGACAACCCAGTGAAATGAAGAACAACCAGTGTAAGTCTATCCTTTCACTTGGACTCTTCCATACTCCAGGACCACCTGCAAGAACCAACTTAACTGAGGCTGTCATCCTAAATTAGCTCCTTCAGCCCTTCATGCCAGGATGGATTTGAGATAAGCCTGACTCTAAAGTAACTGACCATGCCAACAAAACCATTGCCTTAACCCATCCTCACATCTTTTTTTTAAACCCTTCCCCTGCTTTCTCTTTTCTCCCGCTGTCCCATTTATGCAAATTGTCTGCACTATGGCTTCCTAATCCCTGTATTCAGCAGGACTTCTCTTTGCATTCTCCCCCTCCATCTTCTTTCCTTCCTGGTATTTACTTTCCACATATTTTCCCTTTCCCTTCCTTATGTTCCCTCAGCCTCTCTGAACAACACCCCCTATCTAATAATACACTTTGCTGATTATCTTCTTGCCCCAAGCAAAGCTTTATGCCCATGTTGCAAAGCAATAAACAGGCCAGGATTTTTTCTTAATATGAAATGACTCCATTTATAAGGACCACAAAGAGATGATCTTAGACAACCGCTTTTGATTTTAGCTGGAATGAAATAACAATAACTGCTTTTTGAAGAACCAAAATTAAGTAGAATTTGCCTGCTAGCAGGCAATTTAAAAGCCTACAAAAATTGTGACAATTGAGAAAATTTAGCAAGATTCAGCAATCCCACATCAGTTCCCATACAAACTGTTATATCTGCTCTACGAACAGTTGTTACCTTCCACAAAATACTGAAATTAATGTGTCTCTACACTTCTGATAGCATCTGTGAGTTTCTGCAAAGGCTAGTTTTACTATCTATAGTTATTCCACCACCTTCCAGGAATTCAACAATTCAGTCTCCTAATCTGTCTCCCACAGGCAGGAATGCCACATTAGGTCACTGCATCACAACAAGCTCCCCTCAAATGGAGCCTGTGGCTATAATCGCAGTGGCGTAACTTGTCTCCATGAATTCAGACAGCAGGAAATTCCCTGCTGATCAGGTTT